>DWCF01000001.1:0-140264 GCA_018230265.1 Delias oraia | reverse complement strand
GACTTGGTCTTGCGCCAATACACCTGGTATTCGTCTTGGTCTTGCTAATCCGCTCGCAGTCTTGGTCTTGGTCTTGCAGCAAGAGACTTGCAAATCTTGAAATCACCTATTAGACTACTAATATTTATTCAAGTTTACTTCAGATCTTAGAAAAATCTATCAGAATAGAAACATTTTGAGAATGAATTAGCATAGCCATAGTAAAGACCAACCATATTTATAAAATATCTCTAAATATATATCTTTAATGAGAAATTTCAAAAATCACTGCCAAAAAAATGTTTTAAGACGCAAGAGTCTTGCAGGCTTAGTCTTGTTCTTGCTCAAGTCTTACACGGTGAGTCTTAGTCTTGCTATAATTGGCGGTCTTAGTCTTGGGCAACACTACTGCAGCGGTATTTCCAAACTAATACGACATAATAATAATCTTCAAAAAAGAGAGAAAACAAACGGAAGTCCACTTATGATAGGTGAGTTGTTTGCTTTCCAGTTTTCAAAAATAAAAAATATGAAAAAAATCCCAAAATGTATTGCTTAAGGCAAACCTCAAGAAATCAAACAGTTTGTTATTTTATAATATCATTGTTAAGGCAGAAAAAAGGTGTTCTTAAAGAGGAAAAAAATTTTAGCGGAGAAAATAGAACTAACTTTTTTAACTTTATCATATATAAATAACTTATGATTCAACAAATACTGTCGAACAGGTATCAAATAATAATTTAATTATTTTCATAGTAAATTAACGGTTCATTTCTGTAAATAAATTAAAACCATTCACAAGAAAGACGTATACAAAACTGCCTACATAGAAGGGTATTTTTAAAAGCTCATTGAATGAAGCCTTATTTAGGTTAATTCGTCAACAGTTACTCAAGTTTGAACCCATACAACTGCTGTGGTTATTTTCAATTATAATAACTGAAAAGATGAGTTAATTAACTTTAATGATGTTTTTAGTACTTAAATAAACTTAGTTAAAGTTTTTATTACTCATATATGTAAAAAATATATCTCGGTTCGGTTTTTATTAGAACAATATTAAACACTGCTAAAATCAGCGATATACTTAAAATGTTTTGTCTCGTTTTTGCAATAAGAAATGAACATCAGCGAGACAGTGACAGAATGCTTAAGTAAAACAGTTCTTTCATAAATGGTAGTTAGCGACACATAATGCTTTTAAAAAGTTCTAATATGGTACATAAAATTATCAAAAACTAAATGAAATTAATATAAATTAAATTAATATAAATTATATTAATTAATATTAAAGAATTAATAAAAAAGAAATTATCAAAATATAAGAAGAATACCAAGGTATTCTTCTAGAATATTTGATGATAATATTTTAGCTGCAGATATGAATCCAAGTCATCTATAACTTAAATTTTCACAAATGCAATAGATCATTTCCCATGTATCTCAAAATATCCTATGTAACTTCTATGATTTTGATTTTATGATTCTATGATTTTATTAATAATTACACTTTTTATGGTTTAGCGGTCAACGAAGCAGGTGGGTAAGAGAATATCGCCCCTGACGTACAACCGCGCCACATTCCGCGCATTGGTTGTGTTTCCGGCTGTTTTATCTAATCCTCTCTCACTCAGCGAAACACAGTAGAAGCACCGTTTTCAATTACAACTACCATTTCGCGCTGAGTATTGAGTAAGCCCGATACTTTATGCTGCCGGATATGCTTCAGCATGGTTCTCTCACGGATGTGACTGCATTAAGATCCTTGCACGGCCACTGTCAAGCCCTTCCAAAGTCCAAATAAATTATTATTTTTATTTTTATTTTTTAAATTATAATTTAATATTAATTTTCCTGGCCGGTATTCGAACCCGATAGCTCTCACTTAATGGTAAACGTATTTAACCACTTGGATAAATACAAAATTACATCCAATCGTATTTATAAAAGGACACCTCTTACGTTCGCCTCGCACTCGAAGTAAAAGCTCAAAGTTTCAGCTCGTGGTATTAGTTGGAAACTCTGTGGTAGTGTTTATTGAATTTAACAATTACCTTTAAAAGGAAAAAGTTATTTAAACTTTGCATCTGCATCTCCGAGAAAATATGCATTAGTATAATCCTATTAGCCAATTTTATTTAGAAAACAAAAGAAAACTACAATGTACATTATTATTTATAATTATTATTTATTTTTATTAACTTAGTGCGGTTGTTCATGGGCGTCGGTGTTCTCTTACCTAGGAGACCCACCTGCTCCGTTGCCCGCCATACTATAAGAGAGAATTATCGGGTTCCTTCCCAATCCACAAATATGAATTACTCAGTCTTTGGAAGCGATAATGGCTGTACAAGTATCTTAATACTGTCTTACACGTGGAGAAGTCAAGCTGAAGCGTATGATGTTGAGTCATGTTGAGCTGACGTACAGTTTAGGCCGAGTCGTACAAAGTGATGCTAAGGACTCGGAGAATACCAGCGTGAAACAGTATTTTGTTTACTATGTTGGGTTGGGTGAGTGAGGATATCGCAGTAATGAAATTATGCCGCTTAAGCGGTGTAAATATCGGTAACTCTACCAAGGTGCGGTCGTCCATGGGCGTGGTCATGCCATGGCTATACTATAAAAAAATGTTGTAATTTATATTTATATATGTCAATAGCTATATATTTAACACTATACTACTATATATTTCATTCGTAATAAAATGGTGGTTTTATATGCATTCACAATTAAGACGTGTTGGGTCCCTATGAAAATGTTTTAATAGAGGTCTTACTGTGCTTACTTACATTGTTGGGGCTGTTTAAAGGACAAGAGTCCTTTAAACTTTAATAAAATAAATCAAATTCACAATACGTATTAACATTACGTACACAATAATGTATTTTTGAATTATTACGACTAAAAACTTAAAAAAAACACTTCTCAAAAAGCAGACAATACAGTCGTGGCTGAGCTGGAGCTAATAATGTTTTAGAACCGCTATCGAGATTTAAAATTTTTTTTATTAATCTCGACTCGCATATAACTTTTGAAATAGTACTGGTATTGTATTTTGCTCTATGGATACCCCAGACCTACTAAGTTTAGTTTAGAGAGATCAAAGGTTAAAAAACACTTTGCATCGCGGTTGTCCATGGGCGTTCTTACCACCACACCCCGTTATGCACTATGTAATAAAAAATACTTTATGAACAGGTAAGCACAGGTGGAATTGTAACGATCTAATATTCCTTTAATGGAGAAAGGGGTCTCGTAACGGCAATTCAACGAAGCGCACGGCTGTCATAAAATAAATTTCATTTTATTTAGGCATCGCTCGCTTCCTATTGGCAGAGACGCGGCACTTCCGGTATCGTTCGGTTAGTCATTGATGTGGCTTTTTTCATTATATTGCGTTATCGGTTATTTTTTAAATTTACATTTATGCCTTTCAGTTTGTAGATGTCACTTGAAATTAACTTGTGAAATTTGTAATTACTTCAGATTTACAAATTAATATTATTTAAATTACTTTAACGAGTTTTGTACCCTCACCATACGCACGGTAAGGTTACAAAATATAATATATATTTACATTATTAAAATATATTCACCCATGGGAGAGTTATGCTGAAGCTATGCTGACGCGCTAATTGGGTCGGCTCGTCTGTTGTGATACCACGGGCTCACAGAATACTCAGCATGAAACGGTACTTGTACTGTGTTTCACAGATCGAATGAGGATACCGAAGGCATTAAAAAGTACCGCTTAAGCGGCGTAAAACCCGGAAAAACAACCAATGCGCGGACTGTGGCGCGGTTGTTCAAGGGCGGCGATGTACTAATATCATATAGGAGACCTGCTCCGTTGTACGCTATAGAATAAAAAAAATATAAATTTATTTAATACAATTTATCATAAGATATTGTAACATTTGGTTGCCTATTTAGGTTCAACGACCCCTTTAGGTTGCGTAACATATCCGTAAGTGTAAAGGATACGCAGGAGCTCATATTTGGCCTAATACCCAAATCCAATTTAGCTTTAGTGCCACCTAATGTAAGTAAACTATCAACTAAATGATTTTGTGGAATAAAACTTAATTTTTTTAAATAAAATATTCTTTTGAAGGGGTCCGACCCAGTACTTGAATCCGTTTATTTGTTTACTGCTTTAGGAAGGCCTATTTTTTTTGACATTACATTTTTTGTATCTTTAAGAGGCCTATAAAATCAAAGGCAGCTTAATCCAAATATGTCAAATATTCAGTAAGCTACCAAAACTCGATATCTTTATTTAGATAGGTGTGTACCTTTCTTTGATACTAATATCGATTTTAATCTGAATGTACTATTACATTATTAATTAAATATAATAATGTAATAAAATAAATAATGAATGCATAATTAATAAAATAATAATGGCATATCTGTATTTATTGGCAAAGAAAATAAATAAAGTTCTGTATAATCAATGAAATATTAATGGATTTAGACAGCATAATCCTGATTACATAAACGCAGATTTATTGGTAAAATAAATACGTTTATATAAATAAATATGGCGTTTAGGCAGGTATAGATAGGCATGTAGCCTTTGATTCTATGGGCGTCATATATAGGTATGAAAAATTTGTATTTCTTCATCTGAATTTGGTCGCGCTTAGCGGTGTCACTGTCTATGAATTTATTAATGAATTTTTGATTTAATGGCTGCGAAATCATGGACCGTAATGGCGGTAAAGAGTGACGAAAACTTTAATATACTATTAATGTTTTTTTGTTTTCAGACAAACCAATTAAGTATATTTTCACACTCTAAACTTAATTTTAAATAAATAGATAATATATTAAGTATCTATTGGCTATACAGCTATTTGTATCAGCACCGAATGTTAGTTGATTCCAGTTAATAACTTGCTAGTCAATTCTAATAACTCATTATTCTAAATGTCTCCTAATTTCCCGAGTTAATAACGCGCGAAGAAAACGTCAGACACCGGATGCTGTATGCGCGATTCATTCGAAATGTCATTTGAAAGTTGATCCTTTTTCATAGATCAAAATAAACTTAGGTTAAGTGTTCACGATTGGAAATTTAAAGATTTAGATTGAAATATGAGATGTATTATGAAGATTTCGTTTGAGAGCCTCGTGTCTAACTTGTTTTATAACTCTATGAAGGTATCGGGTTTGAATCCCGGTCCGGACCAATTATAATTTAAATAATAGAATTCCAAGCGACTGTATTAATACTATCGCACCCGTGGGAGGGCAATGCTGAAGAAAATGCTGATGCACTTATTGAGCCGGCCCATCCGAAAAGATACCACGGGCTCACAGAATATTCAACTTGACATTGTAGTTTTACTTATAACGGTACTTCTACTATGTTTCCCTAAGTGAATAAGTATATTGGAGGCCTTTAAAAATGCCGCTTAAACGGCATAAAAAGCTGGCAACACAACCTATGCGCACACTATGACGCGGTTGTCCATGGGCCGCGCTGTTCTCTTACTATATAGGAGACCCATCGGCTTCGTTGTCCGCTATATAATATAAACGCTGAAGATATCCTGATTCTCATTATTATTACATACATATATTACTCACTTAATGTGAATATTTTAATATTAATTTAAGGTAATATATAATATAAATAATATGATTCAAACATTCAACATTGGTATCTAATTTTGGTGTTATTTTTCAACCAATTTACCACGTCTCTATGAGATAAATTCATATGAACTTGTTAAATTTGACTTCATAATATGTAATGTATATATAAACTTTAAAATTTATTCTATTTTAATAAGTTTGCACTAATCTGAAAATGTCAGTGATGCGTAAGACGCCAGGGCGGGCGGCCACACGCCAACTTGTCTAGAAAGGAGATTATAAATATCTCACATCTTCACTGATATAAAAATACAAATTTGATGTTATACGTAAGTTATATGGATATTTTTAAAAGCAAGGGCTGTGGGTATCCATGGGCGGAGGATCGCTTGCCCTAGGTGAGCCTCCTATTCGTTTACCGCCGATTCTATAAAAAAAAGTATTAATTTCGATACAGTATCATAAATTTTCAGTCAAAAAGCGATAAAGTATATATTTTAAAGCTGAAAATAAGCCATCCCACATGATTGAATTGTATAAAATTCAACTTACGAATGGAATATTACATTCCGCATATAGTGAACATTCACTTCACGTCGAAATGAAAAATATTTCACAATTTGAACTACAAAAAATATATTACTGATTAACTGTTTATTACAATGTCATAGTAGGCAAAAGAGCAGGCGGGTTCGACTCTACGGTAATGGATAAAACTGTCCTTGGTCAACTGCGTCATTAATCGCGCTATGGTTATGTTGACGGCCTTTTACGCCACTAAAATGGTGTAATGGTGGGTCTCGTGAGTCACTCAGCGGGAAACAGTACCAGTACTGTTGAACGATAATATTTTGGGAACCGCCGACTACCGCGGCAATTTGATTGCGTTACCGTTTTATGCCGCTTAAGCGGTATGATTTCAAGGGACTCCGATACTCATATTCACTATAGTAGGAGTACCGCTGAGCATTATATGTGCCCGTGGAATCAATTCGAACGAGCCTGAACAATTACTTCGTCAGCGTGGCTCTCTCATGGGTGAAAACTTTTTTTATGTTATAGCGGATTCCGGATCAGGTGGGTCTAATATATGGTAAAAGTAAACGGCCTCCCATGGACTACTGCGTCATAGTCCGCGCATTGGTTGTATTTCCGTCTTTTTACGTCGGCATTTTTAATGACCTCCGATATCCTAACTCACTCAGCGAAACACAGAAGAAAGTACAATTTCCCGATGAGTATTGTGTGAGCCCTTGGTAGCACTTCAGACGAACCGGGCCAATTAGTGCATTCGCATATGCTTCAGCATGTTTTCATGGCTGGAAACAAACTTTTTTGCTTTTATTACTATTGCAATATACAATACTTAATTTAAATATCTCACTTGACTACTGACCTAACTGAACTGAAACTAACTGCCACCTTAATAAATCGACAATGATTTCAAAGAAGCCTTTCGCTTTGACGTCCCCGTCGAGCCTTCCCTTTTAATTAGTGTTAATCTTAAGATAATAAGCCACGTGTTACCCTCATTGGTGTAAATTGAAAAAGTCAGCACTCTCTGAATTAATTTCACAAGTTTCGACATCAGATTATGAACAAAGGAACTCATTTACTTGCTTGTAAACTCTATTAGAATATTTAACCAGGCATCTCATTATATTGAGGTAATTGCTGCTGAAATCGTTCATTAAATTTTTACTTTGTTAGTTGTCATAATAAAATTGAAACCCACAGTATTCCATCGCCTTTTGTAATTAATAATGAAATAATTTTTATTATATAGTATATATAGTATAGAATAAATACATTATATATAGCTATAACGATATTTAAATAAGAAATATCCTTAATTAAAAAAAAACAGCAAACAAATAAAGATTTGTAATTAAATAGTAAATACTTAAATATAATACTTATCCCTTTTTTATATGTTTATAGTCAGTAAAAACTAGAAAACTTAATATATAATGTATAAAATAAACACTTATTTATAAATAACTTATTTATTTATTTATTAATAATATATTATTTTATTTATAATACCTGCTCCATTGTCCGCTATACTATAAAAAAATTATAATGATGAAAGATCCTCGATTGAAAAAATAATAATAAATACATAAAAAACTAAAGATATGTATTCCAATTTGTGGATTTATCTATCCCTTTTATGTTTATTTATAATGGGGATAAAACCTAGATTAACTGACGGTCACAACAAGTAGGATTTGTCAATTTTTTTTATTAAATATTGAATGTTTATTTCTAATTTTTAAACAAACTCATATTTCCAATATAAATTACAACATAATTAACTCTTGGTTAGCATTTCTATTGCTTCTTTTTATCGTATAGCGTACAACGGAGCAGGTGGGTCTCCAATATGAAAAGAGAACACCACCGTTAATGGACAATAGCGCCATAATCCGTGCTTTATTTGTGTTGCTGGCTTTTTACGCCGTTTAAGCGCTGTAATTTCAAAGGCGTTTGAAGTTAAGACACTCGCTCTGCGACTGTCAAGCTCTTTCAAAGACTGAATCCATTAAATTATATATTTTTTAATAGACTCCGGTCTATTCCGAATTTAGATATTGGGTTCGAATTCCGATTCGAACCCAATATCTCTTACTTTGTAAATAATTTTACATCAAACCAGGATCTTTTTTTTGATCATTTTCTCATTAGAATACAATACTTTGACTTGATAAAGTAAAAATCTAAAGATATAAAAATCCAAGTAAAATGATATTCATGTCTGTTTGATATCTGAATATCTTGTTATATCGTGTGAACTGAGACAAAGGCTGTATACGGAGGCGATGTAGCGTAAACTTCTGCAACGGAATAACCCTTCTGAGGTGTGCAATTTTTCCTAACGGTGAGATCTTTTTCAAAATGTCGTATGTACCGATAATAAGCTGATACTTCGATTTACTTGTACTTTATTTTATTAAGAGCACTACAAAGCACGGACTATGGTGCGGTTGTTAACGGTATGTGGAGTTCTTTTACGATATAGAAGAATTAATCATGACTTTTTTATGGTTTAGCGCACAACGGAGCAGATGGGTCTCCTATATGACATAACAACATCGCCCATGGATTGTCATCCACAGTCCTTGCATTGGTTGTGTTGTCGGGTTTTATACGCCACTTAAGATTTATTTTTAAGGGCCTCCGATATCCTCACTCACGCAGCGAAACACAGAAGCACTATTTCATACTAACCGAGCCGGCCCAATTAGTGCGTCAGCATATGCTTCAGCATGTCTCTCCCACTGTTAAAATACCATAGTTTTGGGTCCTTTAATAAAAATTGATAAATAATTGCATACAATGTTTTTTGTCTATGATTTAGTTTCTATTTAAAATTTAACTTTTTCTAAATATACCTTGAACACAATAAGTTTGCGAACCCTGCAACAGAAGATACATTGGTGATATGAAATTCGTTTACTCTTCTAGTAAATGAATATGTAAAGTTAAAAATTAACGTACGTATATACAGTACGGTAAGTTACACTCAGAAGCAGAGATGATGTTTACTTTAATTTGCATGTTACCAAAACCGGCGAGGATTTTTAAACGATACTGTTGTTATTTGATGTTGTGGAGAAGCGAAATAAACGTGAATTTAATATATTATCATACAGTTTGTAATGATACTTAATAATGGTAATAATATATTTTTTTATGAAAATTTGGGAAACTAGCAGACGGCTCACCAAGAATAAGTGGTATTTCGCCCATGGATACACCCAAACTCTGCTAAGCCGCCATTACCATTTTAGAGATAATTACACTCTTTATCGAAGATCATCAATTCGTATTGGTTAAACATCTCCGCTGGTAGGTAAAAATTTGGCACCAAACCACTGAGTGCGGTGATCTCTTACCATATAGAATACCCAATTGATCGAGAACAATGCAAAGTACTAAAGATCTGAAAAAACTTTTACCGTCTGACAGTACAGATGTACCGACTGAAATAAAATACCACATCAAACGCTCAAAGTCACGGGTACCGAATATATATTTGAATTCAGACTTATATCGAAATGGATTTAAATTTTAACGAGTGTCGCCATCACACGAAACTGTTCGCTTTGTATATGTGGCCATTGTTAAAAATTGTTGAAGGACGTCGAAAATGGCGACAGCTTTAAATTAATAATTTTTAATCTGTTCACGTTCAGTTAAGCTTTAAATATGAGTGATTAAAAGTTTAATTTTTTATCTATCAAAATAAATTGACGTATTATAAAAATACTTTTGGGAGCCTCGTAGCTATGTGGTCTTATAAGCTTACCACGAAGCGATATTAGATTCGAACCTCGGTCCGAATAAAAGTTTATAATTGGTAAGACTGGGTAGCCGGGCGAGAATTTGAACGCTGTCGCACCCGTGAGAGATTACCTTAAGCATATGCTGACGCACTAATTATGCCACGGCAAAGAATAGCAGCGTGAAACATTATTTGTACTGCATTTTCTGAAATTATAGCACTTTCGTGGAGTAACAAGCCGGCATCCATTGTTATTTTATAGTATAGCGGACAACGGTGCAGGTGGGTCTCCTATATGGTAAGAGAATACCGAGGATTGCCGGCTTTTTACGCCACTTAAGCGGCGCTAATCTCATAATATAGAAAAGACCCAGGTCTCAAGGATCTTAGATATCCTCACTATGTTATATAAATATTCCAATTCTTTAGCTTTCACCAATTTTTCACTAGTTAAAATATTAACATCGCTCACAACAAAACAGTTGAGTGTGAGTAAGGATTCCAGAGATTCGCTAAGTTACAACGGTGAAGCATGCTTAACGCGGTGATTGTTGTCCATGGGTCAACCACAGAGGAGGCCCGCCTGCGCATTTTCATGCAACAAAAAAATACTAAATATAGGATTTAATAAATTTAAAAAATGATTCGTTTAAAGGCTTTAGCTTAATTATAATCAGCAAAGTTCGTTAGTAGACGCGCTGTTTCTATCCAATTAACTCACGTGGATTTATTCGGAGCTAAGTAAATAATACCTGAGCCGGATATCCGCTGGAAACCATTTATACCATTTACATGATTTTTATTTGAATTATTTTATAAAAATTGGAGGCAAACTGGCAGGAGGCCCGTATAGGATTATCGCCACCCTTGGTCCGTAGCTCAAGCATGGCCACGGGTGCGGTACTGACCTTTAATCGAAATTATATATGGTGCATCTATAATGTATGGCTGAAACCTATATTTGTTACTTTATTGACAAAATAATGCAAGCCTTCTTAATTGTTTCTTAATATTATATAACATACTATGTACGACGTAAATAGATCACTGCTGCCCATGAGCAACCATGCTACAATAGCACAGGAATGCAAGAATCTATTCTAAGCATAGAAATTTAAAATTGATTTGAATCATAGTTGGCTTTTTAAAATCTTCAATTGAAAATTCTATTTAAAGATTTCTTTTATAATATCTTTAGAAGGAATAACCCAGATTTGAAATTACTTCTGACCATTTCTATAATTCAAAAATCTGTATTCACTTCAGCATTCGGTCATTGAAAATATTTCAACGAAATTGAAATGGCTTTAACTAGTTAAGCAAAATCTTGAATATTATTGAAAATTCTTTTACATTTCTCGTAGGCACAACTCTATTAAATTGTGACTCTAATTTTATATAATTTACTTCTACCCTTTTTCTATATGAGATGGCATTTTCCTCACGTGACGACTGAGTTATTTGTTACTTGAATTATTGCAGTTATTAACGGTAAAGAAAGGCTTTATTCAGTTGCCAGAAAATGAACAAAGATTTCTCCAGAATATTTGTTGCCAGTTTTGGCTCACCAGTTTTCAGCGTCCCTATCATACAAAAAATTTAAATTACTAGAGGCAAACAACACTATCAATTTAAAAAAAAACACTGAAAACATTAAAAGGTTTTAATTATAGACAAAGTTAAGTTATAGCACATTATTATTCAATATTTTCAATTCTTCAGTATAATATAAATAATTTTAATGTCACAATATAAAATATTTTTTTATATGTATAAGTATAATAATCCAATGCGTATAATCCAGTAATAGGTTGGTACCTATTAGAGGCCCAGCAAGGTTGCTGGCCGCGGTGGGTTGTCATTCTTTCAGGGACAGATACGCTATCTTTTTATTATTAAACATAAAATAAAAATATACGTACCAAATAAGTAACTTGTAAAGAGTTTGTGTATCAGTCTAATGTTGTTTGGTGACAGTTGACATTATTTTTATTTATTTTTGACATATTATGTTTAATTTTGACATATTACAACTTAAGCTAATGTACCAATTAAAATACTCAGAAACATACTTGCGATACTTTACAAGTATCTTTTTTTTAAATGAAAATGTTGGGGTAAACCAAGCCCCATATAGGATAATCATAGTCCTCCGCCCTTGGACATTCCCTGCCGCTGCTGTCCCGCATAGGATAATGATCATAAATTCAACTTTATTTGGATTACCGTATCATGGTGCATGTGCACTATTTGCTTCCAAACAACCGCCATTTTAATTAAACGAAATCGGCATTCAAAATATCTAAAATTACAATCCTAACGATAGTAAAGTGTAAATATTTGGAGAGAATATACTGTGAGTTTGAAATTGTTTGGCTTGACGCTATGAAAATTGCGAACGCAAAATTCGACGAATAAGTTCAACGTTGTCTGAGTCGCGGGAGTTTACCGCAGACCTGAATAGACAACTTCCTGTAATGGAACCCGAAATCCGTAGCTTTTATTGACTTTTTAATTTATCCGCTGTATACTGAATTATCTACTTGCATACCTCAATGACTCATATATAGTCTACTTAGGTAGGTCCAACTGCGAGAAAAAAGCAACGGTTGCATCCAACTCGGTTGGACAACGTTCGGGAATGTCTCTGCGTCCGACATACCGCAGTGCCTCAAGACGAAGGCCTTCTACCAGTGTGTGTTACCAGTGATAACATACGGTGCGGAAACGTGGCTATTCACCATCGGCTCATCTAAAAGCTCAAGGTCGCTCAGCGAGCTATAGTCTTATATACTGTAGCCGACAACGACCACCGGCGCCCATGAACAACAGCGCCACAATCTGAGCATTGGTTATGTTGCCGGCTTTTACGCCACTTAAGCGACATTTACAAGGGCCTGCAATATCTTCATTAACTCATCGAAACACAGTTTCACATGGGATGACATCACCTGGGACGGGCCGGGCCGATTAAAGCGTTAGCATACGCTTCATAGCTCTATTACTTGTGATTTAGTGTTAAGACACTCGCCCGACTATTGACAAATCCTTCCAAAGGCCAAATAAATTATACATATTTTTTTCCACGTAGCTACGAAGCTCTATTAGACTACGATTACCCAAGATTGGTGATATATTTATTTAATAATAATAACTACAAAAGCTATTTAAAATATTACAAAAAATACCAGTGATTTGATAAATAATTCTAATTATACAATAGTATTATCAGAAATTGTAACGCAATATAATAACATTGCGTTACAATTTACCACCTTTAATCTATGTTGCTGATAATGGATAAAAGATTGAATGAGCTTATAAAATTAATGAGATCGGTGGGTGTAATAAATCGTTATTTTCATTTTTCTCTATACAGGCAAAAAGATTGCTTCACGCAACTGTCAACATGCGATA
This sequence comes from Delias oraia, assembly GCA_018230265.1. Lineage (NCBI taxonomy): Eukaryota > Metazoa > Arthropoda > Insecta > Lepidoptera > Pieridae > Delias > Delias oraia. The sequence goes on along the minus strand of DWCF01000001.1, from coordinate 126,973 downwards.
GAAGCATTTATAACACTATTTGGATATAATATTTATAATGACGGATGCAATACAGTCATTTTAAATCTATTCAGAACCATCAATCAAGAAAGCTAACGCTAATAGAGGTCAGAAATAGGGGCAACCATTATCATATATTAATCGTTTAGCGTTAAGCGCCTAGCTTACAAAAGCAGGCGGATCAACTATTGTAACAGACTACCGTCGTCCATGGTCCCACACAGTCAACTTATTACCTTGTTAGCGTTTACACATTCCCCTTTTTTATGGTGTAGTGGACAACGGAGCAGGAGGGTTTCCTAAATGGTAAGAGAGTACCGCCACCCATGGACATCCGCGCCACAGTCCGCGCATTGATTGTGTTTTACGCAACTTTCAACTAAAACCTCATAGCGTCAGCCAGCACCACGACGATGTCCTCAATCAACTCCTCTCTATTGTACATATTCCTTAAAGGCCGGCAATGCACCCGCGGCACTGCAAGGACTAGGGGTATCAAAAGGCTTGCCCTAGATGAGTATCCTGCTCGTTTGCCACCGAATTTATAAAAAAAAAACTCTCTGTTATCAGAGAGGTAGACAAGTCCGACATCTACCGGCTCCTATACAAGTGTATTAATGTGTGTGAGTGTACAATAGTTTCACCTCAATGACCTTCGTATTCTGTTAGCCTAAAATACTTTAGATAAGATCTGAAAGCATTATTAGTTCTAAATTCATAAATTTAACATTATTTATTTGTAAATATTTGTTAAATATACTGATTTATAATCACAAAATTGTATTTCTTTTGATAAATTTAAATCTTGTGACTTATTAAAGTAATGGTTATACAATTGGAATGAATTTATCCCTCTGAAATACTTATCATGAACAATGCCAATAGCTTTATACACCAATGATTATTCTGTAACCAGTCAAACACACTATTCAAAACGTAAAGCACAAAAACGCTGAATTTAATCACAACACCGCTGAAGCAGATAGCGTTCGCGAACAAAGCGTTAAAACTTTGCCTCCATCGCTGACAAAGTATCCAAACACAACGTAAAGAATCTTCGTCTTTCTAAAATAGTATGCCATCACATTGTACACATTATTAGCATCACAAAAGTATCGCGACGATAGCAGAAATTCAAAAGCAAATCATTGCTTCGGACCATGAATAATGGATCCATGGTCTCAATGAGATCACGCGCCGCCACCGTATTGGATTATTTCGAATAAACGACAAAAATTGTTTCGATAAACCGAAATCCGACCATTCGCTGCTAGTAAATCACCTTTTAGAGGATTCCCATTTGCCTCATCTTTAATTCCCATCATGGAGTCCTTTCACCTAACAATATTGGCTTTTGTTGCTAGGCAACAAGCAACTATTGATCATAGCTGCAACTGTTGAATACATTAAATACACAGTTAAATTAGGTTATAATTTAATATTTTTATTGTAAAGCGTGCTATGAATTAGGTAGATTTCCGCTATTGCCGGGTTTTTAGCGGCATAATTTTAGGCCTGCGATATCCTCACTCACTTGTTGTATCCATGTATAAGTGTTTTACGGTGGTGTTTTATGAGCTTGTGATATCACTTCGAAAGAACCGACATAATGAGTGCGTCAATATGCTTCAATGCTATGTCAATATGCTGCGTAAGACAGTGTTAAGACAATCACCCGAACACTGTCAATCACTTCCTTAAATCCAATAAATTATTAAATCAATTTGACTTACAAACTTTAAAGGAAATATTTTTTGAAAATATAATTATACAAATTATTATGCTCTTTCGTAAATTTTATATTCACAAATAATGGGATTTATGTCCATGGGCGCGGATATCCTTTCATTGCTCATTAGATGTGCGTTGCTTCAGTTAAAATGAATAATAATACGTTTAACACCCAGTATATACATAAAAATATGAATTACGTATAAAAATAGCTGAACTTCAAACAATTGTCATTCCTGAATATAATAAAGTCAAATTTAAAATGTCACACGAATTTAAAATACAAAAAATGGTATTTATTGGACGGAAAGGGGGCTGGAAAGGAGATCGTAAGATAATAGAATTATTTTTCCGAGCATCCGGCGAGGCCTCGTTATTCAATTACAAGGGAGCGAAAATGCGGAACGATGTTTACCTGCGCTGCCTTGGGCCATGCAAAAATCTTTCCCCCATAATTACCTATATCTGTGCAGAATTCATCTTACGCGCCTTTCAGCTGACACAGGTACTAGCATTTTCTTTAGTGTTTTACCTATGAATGAAAGAAGGATTTTTACTCTATATCAGACGACGCAGAAGGTGGATCTCCTATATGATAAGAGAACAGCGCCGTACCCCGCGCTTTGGTTGTGTTTACGCCGCTTAAGCGGCATTTTTTAAGGGCCTCCAGTATCCTCACTTACCCTGCGAAACACAGTACAAGTACCGTTTCACGCTGAGTATTCTATTAGCCCGTCTCGATTTTTTTTAAATACGTACATTTGAAAACAAATTTATATTGCTCGAACAAGGAATACACTCGCAGAAAATGACTAGTGTATAAGCTCAAAGTTGGAACAAAATTAAACCCTGTAATACAAAGCAAATTCCTTCTTGGAAAATGCTTTTCAAAAAACCATCTAAAGAAATTCTCATTTAATTATGAAGCCTGCGTTGCGTGTACTTTTTATAATTTAATCTTTTATTATGAAAACTGAGGCTTGGGTTTCGCTGACTGAAATAAAATTGTTACCAATTAGGGAAAACAAGGTGGCCGTGCCTTTGGATTAATAACCTTAATTAACGACAAAAGGGACGCGCCGCGACGATATTCTGTTCACGGTTAAATGTAACAGTGATTTGTCATTTTAAACTTAACTGAAATTCAATTAAAATAATTAATTATGTAATAAGACGTATTTTTTTATGATATGCAGTTTTTTAGAAAATTAAAATCTATAAAATAACTCGTTAAGTTAATAGATCTCAATAAGGACAATACTTGCAAATTTTAACTAAATTTCATTCATATTATTACGATCATTGCCGTTCCACAGCTGAGCGTTTTTAAGGTATTTCGTACCTAGCCCCACCATTTTGTAGAATCAGCTACCTATATATCTATTTCCAAACCAATACTACATTAGAGGCTTAAAAAAAGAGCGTATCTATTAAAGACTGACAACGCATCCGCAGCCCTTCTGAGCCTATTGATACAAGCCTTACCACTTTATTTAAACAATCATATATTTTACCTTTTTTTATTTAATCATGAACTAAACTTTAAGTGCAGAATTAGTAATTACATTTTTATTCTAAATGATACAAACACCTACAAATTATCCCTTCACTTTAATTGTATGTTAAAATGGCGTCTATTTTCCCACATATGATATGAAAATTCTAATAAATGTAATTCTATCACTGGTTATTTAACCGTGACAAATTAACAGCTACGTTCAATGAAATCACTGCGAAACACATCACTATACTCACCTTAGGAGCTATGGGATCGTTAAAAGCATCATAAGCTATTACGATGTCAGTAAACTGAAATCCTCCCTTACACCTATTATTCTATTTCAGGGCTGTATTTAGACATTTTATGTTCATCTGGTGCGTATCGCGTGTGTTAGTTTTCCTTTCGGTTCCGGTTTCATTCATGAATTATAGTCGGTTTACGATTTCCCTTTGAAAGAACTTTAAGTGTATTCTTTAGCTATCCTGTAAATAAATTAAAAAGAGTTCTTTACTAAGGACATGATTTATCTTTATAAAAAAATGATTTAATTGTTTGAATCGGAGTCTTCCAAACTACTTGACTGATTTGAAAAATTCTTTAACCAATGGGAAGCTACAATATCTCCGGTGAATATAGGCTATGTTTATGTATATAAAAGTTATGGTTTAGTACATAAGCTACAATTTTTTAACTTAATGTTTAAAAAATACATTATTATATACGTCAAAACCTAATTCAGAAGTTACTATATAGAATCTGTAAGTGATGCGAAGTTCAGCCGGTTTTATATAGATATATGAATACACAAGCGTAAAGAGCAGGTAACACAACCAAAAGAGCCATTTGTGCGCCGTTGTGATGTCGGTAGTGATCTCTTACCATAGAGTACAACCGCTTGCTCAGTTACCCACTGTTGCTTCAGTTATATCATGATCATTTTTAACCCGTGAAAGAGCCATGCTAAAATATATACTGACGCACTAATTAGGCAGACTCGTCCGAAATGAAACCACGAGCTCACAGAACACTCAGCATGAGACGGTACTTGTACTGTGTTTCGCAGAATGAGTGAGTATATCGGAGGCCCTTAAAAATGCCGATTAAGTGGCGTAAAAAGCCGGCAACAAAACCAATGCAAAGATTGTGGCGCGGTTGTTCATGACCGGCGGTGTTCTCTTACCATATAGATGACCCACCTCCTCCGTTGTCCGCTATAACATAAAAAAGTACATGATAGTATGAGGTGTTCAAATGTATATATTGAAATCAAAATACGAATGTTCACCGAACATAATACTACTTTTTACGTAAGCAATGAAATACAATGATTACAATAGTGGTTGCGTGTTAGGTCGGAGCTTACCTAACTTAAGAGAACCGAATGGGCGGTGTATCGAAAACCCATTGGAGTAATTTGAGGCGAACCGATCGACACTGTCGCTAAGCGATTCAATCGCGCGACCACATCCTATTTGAATGGGGCTATCAGGTGGAAAATAGTATTCCGACCATTTTCCAATGAGAAAAACTTAGAAAGATGTATAGTAAATACAAAAAAATATTACAAAACTATATTAATATTAGATTATTTATTGAAGTGAAAGTTCTTTAAACGCGATCGAATAATCGGTAAATCGAAATGACGTCGCTGTCGTACGGGGCGTATTTTAGAAAATCAGAAAATTTACATAAACTTAAACTTCTTCCTTTGATTTTTTATGATATTTTACGTAGAAATAATATTGTATCAAAATAAAAATTTAACAATAATTTTTTGATATGACTTACTTTATTGAACAACAACTTCTTACCATAGGAGAGTCATGTCAAATACATGCCGCATTCATTGTTACAATGTAGCCAAAAACTCTGTCATAAATGGAATCTGATCTTGACTTGATGTAAAGTAAAGAATCATTTTTCATAAACTACATCTTTAACATTCATTCTTACACCTGCTAATTCTATATTAACATTGATAGATGTCAGTTTGACAATTGATCACAGAAATAATAAAAAATAAAATGAGTTTTATCTAGCAATAACGCGGGCATTCGAATGAAGCATTACGAACATTAAAAATTTTTTTATTGGTAACGTTATTTTATAATATAGTGACAGTATTAAGACACTCGCCTGGCCACTGGCAAGCTCTTCCAGAAACCGTATAAATTATAAATTAAATTATAATTTATAATTCTCCGGACCGGGATTCGAACCCAATACCGCTTCGTGGTAGACCTATTAAACCACTTAGCTTGGAGGCTCTAGATGTAAAGTAAATAATCATTTTTCACAGACTACATCTTTAATATATATACGTTCTATTTCCATATCAGCATTGATAGTTGTCAGTTTGACAATTGATCACAGAAATAAGAAATAAAATTTTACTTTTAATAACAAAATGAAAATTTATCTAGTAGTAACGCGGGCATTCTTATGAAACGCTACGAACATTAAGAATTATTTGTGTTGGTAATGTCAGCTGAGAAATTTAGCGTTTCAATTTTGAAACTTATTTTATTATCCTATTGCGGTGAAAATGTGAAAATTTCATTGTGTTGGTGAATTTCAAGTAAATGGAAAAATACTCAGCGTGAAACGGTACTTGTACTGTGTTTCGCAGAGTGAGTTAGGATATCGGAGGCACTTAAAAGTGCCGCTTAAGTGGCGTAAAAACTCGGCAACACATCCAATGCGCGGACTATTCTCTTAGCATATACGAGACTCACCTGCTCCGTTGTCTGTTATAGAATAAATAATTAAAAAAAACTATTTAAAGACATTAGTTTATCTCCATTTTTGCCGCGTTAAGCGCTTTCGCTGTCCAAAACCGAAAAATCATATTATATAAGACTTCAATATGTTAAAAATATAAAATGCTTTGATTTCGGAGTAACTATTTATATTGTGTTCCTCTAAGTGAATATCATGCTATAAATATTATATAAATGGCAAAATATTAGATATTAATATATAAATAAATATATTAGATAATATTAGTATATATAAATGTAATTCACTAATATATTTAATATTAAAACAAACTTTACTTGTTTCTTTACGAATAATATGTTTTTTTAATCTGACAGCGTATTTCAGTTCCATTATTCATTACAAAGTTGACATTTGACATATCGCATTTGACATTTCACATTTGATACACAATTAAATATATATTTATATAATTTCTTTACATATATACATTATTATTTTGTTAAAGTCTTACTTCTATTACCATAGATAGTTTAAACAAATATTAAATTTTTAATAATTACTTTTACTTGATTTTCATTTATCTGGTCCGAGAGTGAAATTCAACGTAACATTTGAAATGTCCAAACTTATCTTTATGATTTTGAGAAAATTCCCGGAGATAAAATAACAAATGCAATAAAAACTTTTCATGAAAATTATCCCGGAGGACGGTTAAGGTCGAGGGAAAAGAGGAAACTATATTTATTAATTCCGGTTATACAATTTTTCAGTTACGGAAAAATCAGTTTAAAATATTTTTATCCTTTCTTTAAAAAGTTATAACTAAGTGATAAATAGTTTAAGGCTTTTTTGTGGTATAGTGAGCTTTGGAGTCGGTGGGTCTCTTGTATGGCAAGCATACAGGATTATAGTAATCACCACCATCTTGATGCAACTGCGCAACAGTTCGAGCTTTGGTTGTGTTACCGTTACTTCTCTTGGACGGTTTTACTTCAAGAGCCTCCGAAATCCTCACTTACTTAGCGATCAGTACAAGTATTATTTCACGCTGATATTCTGTTAGCCTGTGGACTTCGGCCGAACCGTAACAAAACTGCATCAGCATAAGTTTCAGTATAATATATATCTACGGTATAGTACTCAAATGTCTTCACTGGTCACTGGTCTACAAGATACGAAAGGATATTCGTACAAACGACTTATTTCTGGCCTTAAAAATGACCCAAAGGTAATCTTATTAAGCCCAAAACCATTCAAAGCATTCATTCAAATATCCGCGATCTATATTGAATATTAGATCCATCACAATTCGGTAATCACGACTCGGATAACATCAAACGACCCTTGTAGCCAGAGTACCCAGAGTGATTTGGTTCAATAAATTCCCGTCCAAACATGCGCAAAACATCAATAATTTTAGATACAAACTTATGTTTAAATTAACGAAGAGCTCGCGGATTTATTGGTATGCCCACGTTAAAAGCTGTATATAATAAATGTTTCATTGTTTCTTCATAGACGAACTTTATTTCTTGTTGTCTATGGCTAAAAATACAAGGATGAAATTGGTTTACAGTTACGGGATCGTTTGATGCAGACGCTATACTATTGCAAAGTGTTTTCTTTTATAATATTATACTATAAATGCATTTTTAATGAAATTTGAGACTATATTACAGTATGTTAGAAACACTTCTGCCTCATAAATAGACAAATAGATCTTAAGAATTATTTCCCTCACATAGGACTTACAAGACGACATATAGAGAAAGATAAATTGATTCCGGTTTTAAATTATTTTTATTAATTTTCATGTCATATAGCTGGCAACGGAGAAAGCTGGTCGTCTGATGGCAAGATACCACCGCTAACGTCAATCAGTAAGTGACTAATACAGTATAAGTAATATTTCCATAGTAAAAACCATCGAATATCAAAGCAGAATACAAATTTTCATCGTTTTCACCTCCATGTTAGTCTTTCGACAACTGAGTGTTTTTTAAGGCAATTTGTATCGCGCACCACCTCTATGTGGAATCAGCTGCCAGTAAGGGTATTTCCACTTGGGGACTTGGGGACCTACAAGACAAGAGCGTATATTCCTTAAAGACCGGCTACGCACCCGCACCTCTGCAAGGGACAGGGATGTCTAAGGGCGGAGGACCGCTTATCCTTGGTGAGCCTTCTCGTTTGTCACCGTTCATATAAAATAAACAGTTTTAAATAATTAACATCTGTCTACATAATATTATGATATATTGGAAGTTTTAATTGAAACATGCGCAGTTTCGATCAAAAATAAGCCTTTATTTCAATAGAAAAATTAATTGATACATCAATCAAAGTATTGGCTTATTTAATTATCACGTGAAATATATTTTGTTTTTATTTGTATATACATTTTTGACAACTTCGCTTCGCTCGAATGACTTGCTGAAGACATTTTTCGAATTAAATTTGATTAACCTGTCAAACACATAATGATTTTTCTCAAGAGCTAGATATTTCGGTGAATGTCGTACTATAAACATATATTTCTATTAAAAACTCGTGAAAACTTAAATCGATTTTTTTTTTAATTTCTTAAACTAGTCACAAAAGTGAAAAGACTAGAAAGGTTCACAATCATCATCATCCTGTTAAAGTCCACTGCTGGGCATAGGCCTCCCCAAAGAAGCCCACCTATTGCGACCTTGAGCGATCTGGATCCAGCGGTTGCCCGCGACCTTTAGGAGATTGTCTTTCGTGACGTGACGGGACGTCCCACTCTGCGTTTCCCGGTACGCGATCGCTACTCGAGATCCTTTCTTCCCCATCAGTTGTCGGTTAACAATAAGGTACGAAACACCAATTTCATATGAAAATATCTAAAATATGTCAAAGAATTTTCTATATCGAATGCGGTGAGATCAAAATACACAAAATATCAATATACAAATATAAATATTATAATTTATATTTCAGCTTAAAGCCGCAATGTTAGCCATTCCTAGTTAAATAGTCTATTTTGTAAATGTAGTTATTAAATTATGAATGAAAATTAAGAACAACGGACACATTTAAATGTTGAATGTAAGAGATCATTTTTACATTTAACCAGCCCACTTTAGTTACGCATATAATGTACCTTATGTATAAAGTTACTTCAGTTGATTTTTTAATTTTGGCTTCTTTTATTTAACAATCAAAACTTTTAAAATAAATATAGCTATTTTTTATTGTATAGCGGACAACGGAGCAGGTGGGTCTTCTATATGGTATGAGAATACTGCCTACCATGGACAACCGCGCCACAGACCGGGCTTAGGTTAAAAATTTGATTAAAGTTATATAGTGTCATCTGATCAAACTTTATAATAGCCAGTGTTCGTCATGCCGAAGAGTATATGTATGTAACTCATAATAATGTCAAAGCCATAACCAAATATTAATTTTACAAAACAAATGAACTGCAGTTTATTTGCCAATGGACAACAAAGCAAAATCAATTACCAATTTTAGTATAGATTTTCTAGAGCGATGAAGATTTTTTATTTTGTAAATATATTTGTAATGTTATGAATGCGATTTAAAGACAACTTGAAGAACATTGCCTACAGATTGCCATAAATAAGTTTGTTATATAAAAATAGTCATTATGGTTTAACAGAAAAAATTTATATTTATTAAGGCTTCATATGTTAGAGAATGATGTCTCAAATTGACGCGTATTTTATTACCCCTACTGAATTTTTTTATAGTATAGCGGGTAGCGGAGCAGGTAAGAGAATTCCGCCGTCCATGTACAAACAAGCCACAGTCCACGCATTGGTTGTGTTGTCGGCTTTTTACACCGCTTAAGCGACAATTTTAAGGGCCACCCGATATCCTCACTGACTCAGCGAAACACAGTAGAGGCATCGTTTCAAGTACAACAACTTTTTCACGCTGAGAATTCTGTGAGCCCCTTGTATCACTTCGGACGAGCCGACCCAATTGGTGCGTCTGCATATGCTTCAGTATGGCATATGCTTCAGTATGGCTCTCTCAAGAGTGTTTCTCGGGTGTGTCTCCCATTGTCAAGCTCTTCCAGAGACCGAGTAAATTATAAATTAAATTATAATTTATAATTGTTCGAACCAGATACCTCTCGCTTCATGGTAGACCTATTAAACCGCTTAGCTATGAGTCTCTCAAAATGGACCTCAAAGCATTCAATTTTCAGTTCAATTAGTGACCTCATCTAAGGCGTATTAGTTGAAAGGCTGAGAAGGGAATACAACTCAAGGAATTGAGGAGGTAAATAACTTTCGTAGAATTGTAGTGGCCACATTAAATAGTTTGTAGCCTTGTAAGGCTGTGTATCTCAATTTGAATAGCGTCTCCTGCGCCTGAATACTAAATAGATGGCTTGTGACGGTCCTATTTTATCTGTCGGAGGCTTGGCCGCGATTATTTAATACATATTCAACTTCAATTTCTATTAGGAAATACTTTCATGGAAACATTTCAAATGAATTCAGATATTTATACTTATTAATATATTATTTTCATAATATATTTTTTGTATTTTTGTCCTCTATGTGAACTAAATTTTTTTATTATATAGTAATAGCCAGTGGGGTGATCTAGGAACAATGATTAAGGGATAAATATACATTTGTACGTTTATTCTGAAATCTTTTATGCAGTACATGGGTTTTAATATATAACCAATTCAAGTACTATTTAACGCTGGTATTCTGTAAGCTCGTGGTATCACTCCGAACGATCTGGCCTAATAAGTCCGCATGGTTCTTCTACGGATATTTTATTCTGTGTGCATTTCTATTTATGTATTGATTTAGTATTAATGATCCTCCATGAGTCTCAAACCAATTTGTTTATTGTTATAAAGCCTTATATATATTTTTTAAAGTTATTAATTGAAAAATAAGTAAAATGCAGTCGATTTAATATGTATGTAAATGGCATGTCTGGTACGAAACTTTCACTGGAATAGCATTCAATAATCACATCCCCCTGGACTTTGTTTGTCTTCCACCGACTTGGCGATTCAACTTACGAGACTTCGGGAGAACACTCCTTTTTATTATCCTTGAAAGTGCTTTCTCAAGTACTTAGATATATATACTTCCGTTCAGGAGTCGCTCCGTTCAATCAATAACGATAAACAATATATATACTTTACAAAGTTTATATCTAAAAAGTTTAAATCATTGTTTTATAGTATAGCGGACAACGGAACAGGTTGGACACATATAAGGTAAAAGAACACCGCCGCCCATGAAAAACCGCGCCACAGTCTCACGGAGCCACGGGCTCATAAAATTCTGAGCGTGAAATGATAGTTGAACTTTAAACGGTGCTTCTACTGTGTTTGGCTGAGTGAGTGAGGATATCGACCCTTAAAAATTACCGCTTAAACGGTGCTCTCTTATCATATAGGAGACCCACCTGCTCCGTTGTACGTTATACCATAAAGAAACAAAAACATTTTCCGTTGAATTTTCTTTAATGTGCGTGAATTCGTACGTACACTGTTCGAATACAATCTTCTGCGTACATTTTATTATAGTGCTTTACGAGCGGGCAAAAAATAAACTTCATATCCTTTGTTTTACGGTGGTCTGTTGAATGCTTTTACGATTCTATTTACGCATCGGATGTTACACGTACCTGAGAAGAATGACAAAATCTACTAAATCTATCACTATCTATCTACTATCAATCTACTAAATCTTTTGTGCAAATGATGGAATAATATTCTGATTATGCCTGGGTCGCAACGTCGTGTTAAACTCGTCTTCGATGAAGCTTTGCAGCTTCATTGCGGGGAATAGTTGGTTACACACATCGTATTAACATGAATCATCGGGTTATCGCGATGTTTACAGCTCAGGCATTAGCAGAATTTGTTTTTTTTATTTCTTTCATTTCCCCGTCAATACAATGGATATTTAAAAAAATCCTCGTGGCTGGTATTTATAAAAGAGCTTACAAGAAGCTACAGTGAAGTCCGGTCTGAATAAAATATTATTATTTAATTATTATAATTATTATTAATAATTTTATAATTATATTTTACTAAGTATTTGAAAAGGATTGACCGGGCAAATGTCTTTACATTGTCTTACCTATGAGTGAGCTATGCTGAAGCACTACTAAGGTCGTCTCGTCCGAAGTGATATCACGGACTCAAAGCGTACATATGACGCGACTGTGCATAAGCGAGAAATTGACAACATCTTTAAAATTATTGCAATTTTTATAATAAAATCATTGTTTTTTAAAAGGGACGTATAAAAATTAACTATATAAACAGAATCGTTTCAATTTTTTTAAATAAACTATTTAAGTCAGAAAGTTTACAGGTATTCAAATACAAAAAAATGTTCTTGAATCAGACATTTTCCAGACTAATTTTTACACAATTGATATTTAAACGAAAATATGAAGCAACAAAATGTATTTTATGTGAAAATTGAGATCAATGAACATGCACTGAAATGGATTTTAAAATAAAAACATTTGTAAAGTTGGCTGAATTAAAACTGGCAACAACTGAATATTGCAAAAATAAATATTTCAATTATTTGTCACTCAAAAAATAAAAAATTTAGTGATTATTGATTTTTATTTAGGAAAACCGAGATTTTTTTAATTTTTCAGCGCCGCGATTTGTTTGCAACGTAGACTATACTTTGATCTCGAACTTCCAACAATAGTCCAAGGATGACGCTAGCGACTGAACGCTTTTTCGTCAACGCCAAGACCCATCATAAACCGTTGGTGGGTAAAAGCATCACTTACCATCTTTTCTCGATAACATAAAGGCGCCGGAGACCGCAACACACACTTAAAGATCCGGATGTTCCTGTACAGACACAAAACTTATAATCTCCTGCAATGAAAAAGCTAAAACAAATCGGATTCTGTGTAAGGATCGCAGCAAAAAAAGAGCCCCCATTTTCCCACCTAATCTGACATGACCGGCCCTTCAAAAGGACCTCTTAACGCGATGGCCTAAGCCAAGGATCGTGTCTAATGGCGACGCCCTTACTAGTCGCGGCAACATTTCAACTTATTCTTGGCGTGCCCATGAGCTCGCTACCCTGCCCAACAGCAAGTAGCCATCCATATAAAAAAAACATCAAAATCTACCAGATAAACGCTGGATTATACAGAGTGCTTGTTTTAAACTATGCTTAATAGTCAAGTCAAACTTCAGGGTTACGGGAATTTTAATTGCTTTAAAGAGTCATTTAATGGGAGAATTTTTTAAAAAAGGCAGCACGTTACTACTCCTAGTATTTCCAACCGTGAAATCGACTGAACATGGTTTTAGCGAACTCCGATTCTATTAGATTTTCACGCAGATCGAATGACGCGAGTGAGTAATTTCAAAATACGTTGAAGTATGAATTTGAAAACAACTGTGAATGGATATTTTTGTTTAATTTGAAGTTAAAGAGCCCCAGTATACATGTTAATAATGTTCTGACAATAAAAAAATGAAGCAGAGATGTTTACTCAAACCAAACCAATACGACGAGGAGACTTTAAAAAAAAGAATGTATCTATCCCTAAACGGCCGGCAACGCATCCGCGGCTCTACAAAGAATATCTATGTACAGTTTAACACTTGTCACATTACTCTCTGAAATCATACTCAATAATAGTATAATAAAACAGCTTTAATATTAATATTATTAAAAAGGGACCTAAACTTTGCTAAAATTATTAATATATGTTTATAAATTATAAGGTTTATTTATTAAGACGTAATTTGAAGTGATAATTAAAAATGATATTCCCTCAATATTTTGAACCATTACACCTGGCATAATTATATTAATTAATTAATTACTAGAACAACAATTTTACCTGGTGATTTCTTTTAGACACTCTGGGGAAATCTGTCTGCAAATCCAGGTACTGAAAAATAACCTGTAAAAAATCCAATTAATTATAAAACTCAATTATGAAGATAAAAATGGAAAAATACGAGGCTTGATAGGAAATTGAGAAAAAACGATCACCAATTATATTTTTCAAATTGTTTACAAGCTGAAAAATGCTGGTTTAATGAGGGAAAGTCTAATTTTGTTCGCTTAAAACTTTAGTAATAATAATCATAACTTCAAATTGTCTTAAATTTAAAATATCTTTTCCCCAATTAGTTAAATCTTATATACCGACTGAATTATAATATATTTAAATCTAATATAAAGAAAAGAAAGATACTAAGTAGATAAGTTTTTGAATGATACCTTCGTTTGGAATTTGGAGGTAAATTAATTCCAAATAATAATCTAAGAAAGATTGTAACTAGAAACAAAATTATACCTGAATTATTTTCTTAATTAGTCGTCTCAGATCTTTGCGTGTTATACGGTCTGTGAATGTTATTTTAAGCCTTTGTTACAAGTTTTAAGTGAAATAAAGATATAGATAGTTAGATATAATTGGAAAATTCAGAGTATCAATAATATAAAATCATGAATCTAATCTACATATTTTGAAATAAACTTTGCTGTATTTGGGTATTGCGTCTCTCCCTTTATCGCTGAAAATAATGTAAGTAGTAAGTTAAGCAGTGTAAAAAGTCGACAAACACAACCAATTCGCGGACTGTGGCGCGGTTGAGCCCAGGCGGCGGTGTTCTCTTACCATATAGGAGTCCTATATACCTGTCCCGTTGTCCCCTATATTATAAAAAAAAAATTTGGCAAATTAAATCATTCAGTTTAACAAATATATAGCTTAAAAACATTTCTAAGCGAAGTAATAAACAAGGACACATATTAAAACAGGTTGTATGCAAGTACCAAATTGCCGTCTACGACCGCGAGACGGGCTTAGATTGATATCAACTGCGTTCCTTGCTCCCTTCTGATTTGCTCCCCAAGGATGCTGCATTGCTGACGTAGGAAAGGGGAGATAAAAAATTGCTTCCCGACTGTGACCGAGCGCAGCTGAGCAAGACGGGTACATGTGCATTCCGTGAGAGCAATTTGATAAATTATTCCGAATTCACTGATAAAATTTCACTCCCAAAGAGAAATTACTTGGTGCACATATGTTTTGACCTGTATGTGACAATATTCAAATGTAATTTAAAGAATAATATATACATATTTACTTAGAAATACAACACAAATAAATACAGTTTTAATATGCATTTGAATAAATAGTTATTACGTAACTAAAAATATAATTCAAACTGTTTTCACTTACACATTATGTATATTCATTTTATTTAATGTAAACCTTCGCTATGTTTTTAATCAATTTTGAATGTTATAACTAGTAAATAGAATTTTGTAGAAGCAATTTGAAAACATTTTTTAGTCTGATAACAGTACAAGATTTTAAACGTGGGTTACTTATGTTTATTTGCATAGATACATATATTACAGATATGTAGCATAATATAACTTGGGGACCTGTAAAGAAACAGCATACAATTCCCTGAAAGGCCGGCAACGCATCCGCGGCTCAGCCAGGGCTACACCATGAACAGAGGACCGCTTAGCCAAGGTAAGCCTTCTACTTGTTTACCACCATTTCCATAAAAAGCATCCATTTTGCATAAGCAACGATTAAACAATCACATCAATAAAGCGTTGAAAAAATAATTCATTCATAGAACGCATTGAAATTGCAAATAAGTGAAGGTCTACGTTCAATTCGTATTAGATCTTTATGAAGGCATTCTCGATTTGCATCGCGGACAAAGCAAGGTGAATCCACTGGAATCTTGAGCAATTCACTTCGACGCTAAACAGTCAAGTGAATTAAGCAGTTCTAGGCAATAAGGGTTCAATAAAGCCTTCTAGCATTCTGATTTAAGGACTATTTTAAGGATAGGTATTTTTATGAGAATCAGGAATCTCACCTAGGATAATCGGTTCAATGCTCATGGACATCCGCGGCTCTGGCTGAAACGCGGGTGCGTGTCTGGCCTTTTAAATTTACGTACGCTTCTCTTTTGAAAGTCTCCAAACTATACTATGCTACGCATATGTCACTAAACTTTGCACTTATGAAATTACATAAAGTAATTCAAATTTAAATTGTACTGATATTTATCATACTAAAAATGTTTGCTTTATGAATATACTATGATTTTAGTAGGATATTTCAAAAAGATAATTACGTTTCTGAAAAAACACTAATATAATTTTCAAAGTTTCTAGAACAATACTTACTTGAAAATATAACATTGAATATTCTTTGTTCGGGTTTCAAGTAATTTCATTATAAATTATTTAAATTGTAAATTATTTCACCACTTCCGAATATAATCTGACTTTAGATGACATTTTATTGCACAAGATACTAAAGTATATAAAGTTGCTATAGGTACTAAAATGTGGTTTCGGTACCCCCATACTCACATAAACACAAACATAAAATATAATAACAGAAAAAACAAATAAAAAATGAAAAATAAGTAGAAATCATTGTTTAAACATATTAAATGAATTACATTATGGACAAATTTAATGAGAAGTATCACAGGCAATATAGTTCCCGAACAAGTTTTGGTGTTTTTCGTAACTTTATCAATATTCCAGCATCATTTGAACCCAATTGATACATTTGGCCAAAATTCCAAAATAGACTAAGCTTAAAACAAATTGGTAAAACGTTAAATAAAAACATTATATATTCTATTCACAAGTCAAAGCTGAGGGGTATGACCCTCGATTCGTATGAGCAAAGAATACTTACAAAATTAGGGTCTCGCTAGTCGGAATAAATTGACGAACAGACATGACATATTACTTCGTATATAAATGTAGAATAATGCAATAAGTCATACATTTAAATATAATATGTTTAGGTAACATTAAGATTCCTTTTTTATATAACAGCGGACTAGAGAACAGGTGGGCCTCAAAAATGCAAAGAGAACACATAGTCTACCGCGATTTGGTTGTGTTGCCGGCTTTTAAAGCATCATAAGCGGCATAATTTCAAGTGCTTTCGATACGCTCACTCACTCAGTGAAACATATTACAGTATTTTTTGATGCTGGTACTTTGTAAGCCTGTGGTATAGCCGGAATAGCCGGCCATGTTCATTAAACCATAAAAAAAAACCTTCTGATACTCAATATATAGCTTGAAATAAAGTTAAAAGTAAGCTTCAGTGTAAAACTTGAACAGTAGTCATGATAACAAGAAATATAAAGCTATCTGGCTGGACTTTATCTCGCGAACCCCGCCATAAAACATATCTGCACAGAATTTGAGATTGCGATGAATTTCAAAACTTTCACGGAACTTTAACTCTATAGCTCTATTCCATACGCAGATAAAATTATACGCATCGTAAAAGCTTAAGTGTTTTATACTGGGAGAATTACGAATTAGCTTAACTTTCGGCCTTGTAGCTTAATGTTTTAAAAGTGCAACTTGAAGCGAGACGTATCGCGTTCGAATCCCGGTCCGGACAATTATAATTTAATTTGAAATTTATTCGGTGTCTGGAAGGACTTGATAGTTGCTGGGCCAGTTTCTTAATACTTTCGCACCTATAGGAGAGCTGACGCTCTAATTCGGACGGCTCGACAGAAGATACCACGGGCTCACAGGATACTCCGCGTGAAACGTTACTTGTACTATGTTTCGCACAGTGAGTGAAGAAGGTGCTTAAAAGTGTCGTTTAAGTGGCGTAAAAAGCCGGCAACATAACCAATGCGTGGACTGTGGCGCGATTACCCATGGGAGGCAGTGTTATCTTACTATATAGTAGAACCATAAAAAATATCTTTAATGATGCGGCGTATATGTAAAATTCAGTTTATGCCACGCTAAGCATTCTGTTTCTGTATCTGATAGGATGTATTTTGTATGTCAAGTTAATACAACCTTTATCATAGTCGTGACAGGACAAATAGATGCTTACTTACCAATGAAATGTTTATAGAAATGTTTTTCTGATTGCTTTATTTTTTATGTATCTTTTGAATCCCGGTCTGGATGAAAATTTGTCATTTATTTGGTCATTGTAGTTGAGTGTTAATACTGTGAGAGAGCATGGGAGAGCCATGCCGAAGCATATGCTGACGCACTAATAAGGCTGCCTCGTGCAAGATATTACAAGATCATAGAATACCATCGTGAAACAGCTACCTACAGCTATTCGGCGGCTAATAGCGGCGATCTCTTACTATAGAGGAGATCTCTTCGTTTTTAACGTTTGTATCGCTTTCCAAAAAGCTGTCACCTTTCATCAAAAATATCGTTCATTCAAAATGTATGAAAAAACGAGTTTGCTTCATAAATATCTTTATATTTTGATAGTTGTATGCAATTACTTTTGGTGACAACCAATTAAGTAAAATTTCTTTTTTATTTCATTTTTTTGTACGGGATTCATTTTTTTCATTTTTGTTCATTTTTTTTCTTAAGTTATGAGTTCCATCGCCGTTCATAAAAAACCGTGCCGAAATTCACGCTTAGGCTGTGTTGCCTTTTTCACCGTTTGAAATTTTATTTTGAGCAGCAAAGTCTAGCTGTTCGAAGAACCATAACTCTCTTATAGTCAGCTGAAAAGTGCCTTAAAACGCGTCCATGAAACATGTGCAAATGGAAGGAATTGGAGCAATTATTCCACGTAAATTGTATCGCGAGTAGAATACGTAATTCACAAAGTGCAAAGAACAAAATCAGTTCTTTTAAATGTGTTACTGACTTCATTTAAACTTTACACAGAAAATTCACTACATCCAGCTTTAAACTTTACGAAACACTTCAGCCTGGCTTACAATATGTAGTGAAAATTTCATTTTGCTTTGCAAAAGTTCAACTTTCATCGTCTGGAGTGTTTTTGGTATAACAATATATCTAAGAAGCAGGAATTATTTATTATTAATTATGATTGTAGAGTCCTACAGCTTTACAAATATTTAAATTTCACTAAACACAATTGTACATATTAAAAGTCCTTATATATAAATTTTACTGCAATGACAATTTTTTATAGTATAGCGGACAACGGAGCAGGTGGGTCTCCTACATGGTAATAGAACACCGCCGCCCATGGACAATCGCGCCACAGTCCGCGCATTGGTTGTGTTGTCGGAATTTTACGCCATTTAAGTGGCATTTTTAAGAGCCTTCGAAATCCTCACTCACTCAGCGAAATACAGAACAAGTACCGTTTCACGCTGAGTATTCTGTGAGCCCGTGGTATCACTTTGGCGAGCTGGCCCAATTAATGCGTTCACATATGCTTCAACTTGCCTCTCCTAAGGGTATGATAGTATTAAGACGCTCGCTCGGCCACTGTCAAGCCCTTCCAGAGACCGAAAAAATTATAAATTTTACTTGTTCGTTTCGTACCTCGACCTATTAAACCACTTATTTACGATTCTTTCAAATATTTATTCTTTTACATTTTATTGTTTTATTAAATGGTCAATCCTATATAAGTTTATTTATTAATGGCGTTCATTTATCTCATTTTGTTATCTTTAAAATGATTTCTGAGTTCAATACATTTAGAAGTTTGTAATAATATTCTTGTTTTCGTAATCCCCTTATTGAAGTTCAGTACATGGCTCCGGCGTATTATGTTCAACATGGTATGTTGTTTTAATGTTTCGTTAACTTAAATACAGGCGGTATGTTTTGGTTCTGACTGAGAACTTGTAATTTGTGTTTGGCGAAATTGTATGAGTACGTTTCTATGTAAGTGAATTATTAATGAACTTGAGCCTTATAAATCATATTAAGGAGTATTACGTAACGCAATTTGGTGGGAAGGGAGGTACATATGCTTCATGTTAGAATTGGCATATTTTATTAAAACCAGTTGCATTCCATGTTTGATTACATGGGAGTAAAACTTTTGTCGAATGGTAACTTCTGTTACCGTAAACTTATCACATTTTTATTACACACCTAATTCATACATATGCACATACATGCCTTTCGTTTTTATACAAAAAAAACAAATATTTTTAGTTTTAAATATAATTTCCCATGACTCCGAAGACCAGCTACATGGAGAGAATTGACGCCAACCGATTGAAGAAGGCGTATCTTGGAACTCTGAACTGTTGAGCGATCGCCAAATATAACCATTACAATAAACAACAAAAGACCGTAATTTTTACAAGCATACATTGTAGAGTTTTTTAATTTGCTACGAGGAAACTAAAAATTATCTAAATACTGTCTTTTCCTCAACAAAATTTATATTAATTCATATTGATATACTATTCACTGAAATTGCTAAATAAGCTGACCATAATAGTTTAAATGAATAATTAAAAAATAAATTCGAAAAGAGAGTGAGGATACCGGAGTGATTGTAGCGTCAGACGTGGTTGTCCATGAGCGATGATGATCCCTTACTATAAAGGAGGCCTGTTACATTGAGCATTAAATTGATAAAATAAAAAACAAAGTTAAAGATATAACACCCATGGGAGATTCATACTGAAGTACTAATTTGGCCGGCTCGTCCAAAGTGGTACTACGGGTTCACAGAATACTCACTGTGAAATAGTACTTGTACTGTGTTTCGCTGAGTGAGTGAGGATATCGGAAGCCCTCTAAAATGCCGCTATGCGTAAAAATCCGGCAACACAACCAATGTGCGGACTGTGGCGTGGTTATTCAGAGGCGGCGGTGTTCTCCATATAAAAAACCCACCTGATCCGTAGTCCGCTATAGAATAAAAAACCTATCTAGATACTACTTTTATTTTAAGATTCAACATAAAATAGAAATGTAAAAATCTGTAGTCGATCTGAAACGGCAAAATCAGTACAAGATTGTATTGCTGTCACAAGGCGAACGCTATAAATCAATAAAATGAGACCTCATTACAGAGTCTCCTTAGAGGCCTTTATGATGCGTTATCATTCATTTCTCAATGCGATGTACAGAATATCTTCTACTGATTTATATTACAGGTGTGGATACATATTAAACAATCTGTCTGTATGGAACTCTTAACTGCACTGTTTCTATTTTTTTTATTATATAGGATGGATTGCCTTTTCACGGTAAGAAATCATCGTCGCCCAAGGACAACTGCAGCATATGCCGGCATTGCTTATGTTGCCAGATTTTGAGCGGTAACTACATGGCCTTCGATTCCATAATTCACTCATCGAATATTTATATAAATACGTAGTATTTCCCCCGGACACTGTTAACCCCTTCGAAAGATCGAAATAGTTGTAAATTTATTCAAACGGGGATCGAATCCGATACCTCTGACTTCACGGTATCTTACAAGACCGTTCTGCAAGGGTCTTATATACACTTATATGTTGTAAAACAATATTTTTTATATAGTACATAATATATTCGTTAACTTATGAACAGTTGAGTAAAGACTTAATACTATCTTTAGATAGATATATAAAGCCAGTAATATTAATTCTATTTCAGTTGAACTGAGTTCCAAGTGAAATGGTAATAAAAGCAAAACCGAATAAGACAACATCTACTTTCTTCACAATTTAACAAAATGCCCTTTTAAATAAACAAGAAAACGCTGTGAGACTATTAACACTGACAATACTGTCTGCCAATGATAATATTGTGCTTCACTTTGAACGATATCTAACCGTAATTATATTGTCCATTTCAACTTATACGGTGGAAAATATTAATTAAATTTTCACTCAAATGAGTTATTATTGAAAAATAATAAACAGTAAAGTTTTATCTATAAATAAAATGAAGCTATCCAAAAGAAATTTAAATTGTTGTTGAAATTAAAACGCTGTTGAAATTCTGAACAATTCATTACAATAGAAAAACATTTTTCAGAGCTTGTAGTATTTTTTCATATACAGAATAGTATGCAGTACTAAAATATTAAAAATTATCGCAATAATTTCCTTCTTTTTTATTACATAACCGATAACGGAGCATATGAGTCTTCCCGAAGATAAGAGAACGCCATTGCTCATGGACAAGGACAACAAAATCCGCACGTTGGTGCTGGCTATATACGGCATTTAAACGGTATAGCTTTAATTACTCAGTGAAATAATAATTGTTATTTATAAGACATTGACATTCTATAATACAAACAAGACTTTGATATACTATAAGAGCGTAGTATCACTCCGAAGCAACCGACCAAATTAGTGCATCAGTATGGCTCTCCTACGTGTAAAAATATCCTTTGGGTATCAAAAATACAATAGTATTTTTTCGTTAGCCAAAAAACATTATCTGCCTTAGGTTTAAGCTTAATCATACAGTCTATATTTGTATGTATTATAATATATTAAATGAGTTTATTTAAATAAAAACTCTAGTGATCGTAAAACAAAAAACAAAATTGCGTTTCTTTTAAGGAGAAACAAATTTTGTGCTTTTTTTTCTTATTTTATAACATTCTATTACAATAAACTTTTATTACATTACAGAAACTAGAAAAATTACAATAACAAGTCAAACCGCTTAAACACAACATATAACACGACACAGAACAAAAAGTCCAACTTAAATTGTTAAATAATTTTTTTTAACATATAAATAAAATTAGAATTAAAAAAGGTTTTAAAATTACACAGTAAAAAATACTTTTATTTATAAGTATAAAAAACTAATAATAATTAGAAACATATATGAACTTTTTAACTTAATTAGTATCAAATAAAGTTCCTATTACAGGAACAATTTTAATTATTTATTATCTAAAAATTTAGCTATTTTACGCTGTATTCGCCTGTTTTAAAGTTCATTTTAACGTGCAAGCATTTGTTATTAGTGACTCGTATATCAAGAGGACTCCAATAGTCTGTCCGACAATCTTTGGGCGGAGAGAAAGACAATATTTTCTTTTTATTGCGTCCCAAACCGGAGGCAATTACAAATGCAATTAAGATAATTTGATGGTCGGATGTTGCTTAACAGGTAGTAACAGTATTATTATTTACTGCTGTTTTTAGATATAGACCATAAATATTTTTTCTTTAGATTCGGTACCTTCTTCTTCGATATTCTTGAAGTTTTTATAGACGGTTTTTTATTGTTTGAAACATAAACTTAAGTCAATTAGTCTATGATTTGATACAAGAAAGAGTTACCTCTTTGTATTAGTATATAAAATATTTTATACAGTTTTATTTAAAAGTTTGCTTTTAATTTAGAAATTAAAACTATTTAATTATTGGTGAGATAATAACATGCCACCGTTTCCATATAAAAATAATTTAAATTTTGAAACATTATTGCGAGAGTGAAAGATTTACGAAGCTAATATTTATTCAATGTATTTCAGAAACTCAATACAATACGTTGATTTATAACAAAAGAGATATATATTTTATTAATTATTTATACCATTTAATTGTATATATTTATTTTTTCCCCACATTTGCGAGTTTGAACAACACCCAAAATAAATATAAATATATATCCCTGAATTTATATAAATATATATATTTATATATATATATACTCGTTCAAACCTCTATCGTTCAAATGAATAAGAAAATATTACACATCATGTCAACGCCAATATAACTTACAAATACTTTGGAAACCTAAAATATATATATGTCTGAGAGATATATTAAAAGGAAATTAGAATCGTATTAAACCAATATGAGGCATTTAGCTTACATACATCATTTTCTCTTAATATCCGGTAGCGCATCTCAATTTCCGCAAACTCATCTGCCAACATTAAGTACAAATACACTTATAAATATAAAAACTAGAGGTCATTCAAGCAGGACTTAATTTAAAAGGATTCAGGGACAGGACTATTTTTCATTACATTATTGAACATCGAGGATCAGACGTTATCTAAGAACTGGGAGGCTTATCAAGGATAACCATGAGATAGCCATTATGCCCATGGACAAACTTATCATGAACATTGAAACAGAATACAAACTTTGATCCGTATCACCTCGATTTTTGTTTTACCACAACTGAGCGTTTTTAAGGCATTTTGAGCCACGCACCACCAGTCCACGGAATCAACTTTCTACAGAGGTATTTCCAAACCTCACTTCAAAAAACAGCGTACCTATCTTTTAAAGGTCGGCAACACAACCTGAGATTTTTAAGACTCTCGCCAGGCTAATGCCAAAGGTCAAAAGGCCTTACAGAGACCGAATATAAAATTCAAATAATTGAATAATTAAATTGGGCCGTGAATCGAACTCGATACCTCTCGCATCGTGATATTATTATAAGAATACTCATAAGGCTCATGAAGTAAATCAAAATTGCAACTTTCTTGTTTGAAAGGCACAGAATGTGTTTCCAATGTCCCGCTTAGGTACTTAAGTAATTAAATGTCAAAAACGTTTGGTTTGAAATAGGACAGATCTTATTTCTCCCCTGACGCAGCGGTTCAAAGTACGACTTGGCTTCTGAGATTCGATCTTTTTCTGAGCGATTCTCATTGCAGATTAGTTTAAATCGAGTGCCTGTATTTGTCTGTAACCGTCGACATGAAATAACCTATACATAAGGATTTTAAAATTTATTTACAATAGAAATTTTATCCTCTTATAAGTTTACTTAAAAGATGTAGTTCTTGCCTAATAACAGGTAGTCATAAAGACTTTTGTTCATTGTTTATTTATTCTATTGTTTATTAGAAAAAATATATAAAACTATGAGAGAATTTATTAAAGTTGTGCATGGCTAGAGAGAAAAATGTTTGTTTTATTGAGTGTAGCTTCTAAAAATTAGCTCAAATTTAAAAGTTGCCACCACTCTCGGTTGCTATAATTAATTTCGATCTGTTTTTTTTTTAACTCGCAGACAGTATGGAAGGAATCTCTACATACAACAATAAATGCGAAGACATTAATCAAATGATTAAAATGCCGCAATAATCCCAAAAGAAATTGTGAATAATCACGTGAAATAACTGCAATACAACGCGGCGTAACGATATTCAAGAATTCCCAATTTCAGCGTAGGAGGGTCTAAAGTCCAATACCGGACCTTCATAACCGAATATTACGGAAGGGGGTGTAAATTAGGGTCCTAATACCTCTTTATAGAGATTGCCCAGTCTGTCCGTTCCGGGCACGAGTCACGTAATAATATTGTGGCCGGCCTAATCGCCTGAACACCCTGTATCGCGTAGTATTTACGGCTACCGATTTTCCTATAATGAGAAAGTTTGCAAGTTTTCATAATGTAAGGGATCTTCCACAATTTTACTGCAATATTTTTGTCAATTTGTCGTTGTTTAAGGTACTTAAGGCCGGTGAAACGGTTTGCTGTTTGAACGTGAGCGTGAGCGTTTACTGAGTGGTAGTAATCTTTGCAGAAGCTATAATAATTTTATATGTTTGTGTTATTAAGATTTCAGAATATATGAATTTTTTTAAGAAAACGATGCCAAACAAGCAGGACTTTCACCTAGGATAAAAAGTACTCCGCCCATGGACACTTGAAGAATATGGCGGTGCATTAGTAAAGCTGGATTATATGGATTGTTACCACCGGCTCATAGAATACTAGCGTAATAAGTACTTGTACTCTTTTATTGAGTCCGAAAGCATACCAAGTTACCGGTAACTTGGTATGGTATGGTATGGTTTCACCGGTGAAATGCTGAAAAAAGCCATCAACATAGAAAAATCACCAATACTTGTCCACTATAAAATAAAAGAAGAAAATTAATGTTTATTAAATAATGTTTTTCATATTCTTTAATAGAAAACTAAATATATCAATTCAATTACTTATACTTTATTAATAACTACTATTAAGTTTTAACATCTAAAAATTTTAATTTTTGCATTTTATTTTCTGCATGGAGATATTGTTTGATTTATTTTTAATTTTTAGACTGAAAATTCACTTTAAAATAATATTTCAATGTGTTCTTAATGGTAAAATTAATAAACAAATCGCATTATCAACTTTATATATTAACTTCAATCTTAAGTTTAATTTTTTCCCTTTAAAATGATTTAAACTATTGTTATATATGAAACATGAAAACGGAGCGATAATCTCTGTTATATTTTACAACTAATCCAGTGTTTTAACACAAGTTGAAATATATGAACCGACAGTGTACATCTGCTTTTCCCACAATCATTAACCTTATCAACAATACAGACTAGAGCAATGGCGTGTGGAGGTAGATTCACGTGTTCACTGTTTTCTTAGATTTTCTTCGCGTCTAGCTCTATTTTGTTGGCGTTCTGTTACACCGAACATCGCTTGCCAAGTTCTTGTGAAGATTTTGTTGTTTAATTTTTCTATACACTACCAAATTCCTACTTTTGAGATTCTAAATCTATAGTTCTATACAATATGTCGTTGTAGGTAATAATATCTGGATCTACAGGTCTTGTAAATCTATCTTGATCTTGTAAATTCTTCCACCAATTGAAAACTACGTTCTTTGTGAATAAAATAAACCATCCAAAAAATAATTTTTTCGAGATGGTAATCGAATTTGCAATGTAAGTCGAACAAAAAACGGTCGAACAATACTTTTTCTTACGAATGCTGCCTTAAAAATGATAGATATATGATTGAGATCTAGAGAAAAGTTGAAAAGCCTATTAAACTCTGCGATAGCATATATCTTTCATTGTTATGGCAATACATTTGCCGCTTCAGCTTGTTACAAATAATATTTAAATAAAGCAATGAGGCCCATTTTGTATCACTCTTTTGCTAACGTAATATTCTTATTGTACAAGATAAAACACACCAAAGCCTTTAATTAAGTGTTAAAAATAAACATTTATAGTTTATTTTAATTTATATCACGTACTTCCTCGCTTTATTCACAAGGCGAGTACAATATTTAATAAAAAGTATTAACTCACAAGTGAATCAAAAGTTAGTGCATAAATAATGATATAGGGACCCAATAAATCTAAACTTTATCGAATATACTTCGCACTTCACAATATCCACAGTACACACAAAAGTAGAGCCAGCGACAAGCGTTTTGATGTTGGAAAAATATTAACGCAAAACATGGCAGGTTGTCCTTGATGGTAAGATCACATCAGCCCCTGGATCACCATGCCACAATTCATGCTTTTTACGACGCTAAAGCGAAATATAAGACAATTAGTACTGATCGATTAAGGTAACGTTGATATTGGATGTGTCCTATACTAAGAGAATATCAAATGGCTGTTCTTACATCGGGCGACAATGCGTTATCGTCCACCGGGCCGTGGGTGTGTTGCAAGCCTTTTTATTGATAGGTACGCCCTTTTTTGATGGTCTCTGGTCTTCAGCCTTAAAATAATTCAGTTGTGGAACGACACACAGAAAAGATACGGATGAAACTTTGTATTCTGCTTCAGTGTACGAAGATGATGAGTTTGTTCGTGGGCATAGCCTGTGCAGAGTCCATGAGCCTCCAGTTTTTTTAATTAAAGACTTCACCCGCTAAGTTTGTCAATATGGTATAGATGCAATAGCTTACGTTACAAACTGCTCGGCAACGGGAGACAACGTTCTAATGAACAGTCTTAGGACGCATAATAAAAGAAAATCGCTGACACTTTTCACTTTAAACCCATCCTGTTTTAAGTTTTATTAACTCTAGTTTGACAGTTAATTAAATTGCCGCCGCTTTTTGGTAGTTTTCAATTAATTTGTTATTTTTCCGATGGTAAACTTTAACGCCTAAAAAAAGTTAAAAATTTAAATTAAATTGAATGTTGACGGATCTTATATCAACTATTTATTAAATGTAAATTTTATAAATAATTTACAACTACAAACTGATAACAGATGTTATACCTTACCAATAAACACTCCAATTTAAACTGTATTCATCATCAACAGCCTATTCAAGTCCACTGCTGGACATAGGCCTCCCCCAAAAATGGGGGGTTATTTGCCTCAATCACCACGCTTGGCAGGCGGGTTGGTGATCGCAGAACAGCTGCTGTGCTCGAAAGGGCGCTGCTGCCCACCCTCCGGTGAGGTGTCCTTTAGTCGCCTCTTACGACATTCCATTAGGAAGACTGAGAGTGGTACTATTCTGATCCGATAACCACACGGACATATTCACGGACAACTCTATTATTTCATACATAGTTTTAAAATGCAAAATCTCATAGGATACTAAAGCGTTTAAATAATTGGCAATTTTTTTAACATGTCTCGTTGACACCATGGGCTCACAAAATACCAGTGTGAAATAGAACTTGTACTGTTTTTGCTGAGTGAAATTGTCTGAAGTTCATCGGCGTAAAAAATCAGCAACACAATCAAAGCGTGAATTGAAACGCGGTTGTCCTTAAACGGTAGTGACCTCTTACCATACATGACTGATCTGTTTTTTTTTAAATGGGTAGATAAACGTGCTCAAGGCTCACCTTGAATATGTAATCGTATGCTCATGGACATCCTTAGCCTTGGCCGGACCGCAGGTATGTTGCCAGCCTTTATGGGATAAGTAAAATCTATTTTGAAGGCGCCAAATCGTGTTGTATGTATAATGAGAGGAAAAAGTTGTTATAGAAAATAGACAATGTAGCTGACGGTGTAAGAACGATTAGATTCGCGTGTCAGTTGACGAATGGGCTGAGCTGTGAATGTAGGATTAATGGTTTAGTGTTGAGTGTGGACGTCACGGAACGGATTTCTGTCAAAGCTGTCGGCTACACTTGCGCGGGATGCTCGCTGCGAATGAAGATTTATGAAAAAATATAGTCTCATTCATTCTTAGTTATTAGATGATCCACTTGAGAGGTTGTATGTCTTGTTAATGCATCTGTAATAGAACGTAATTTGTAAATAAACGAATTAATTCGGGCTTTTTTGGAAAAAGACTAAAATAATGCTTATAATATAATAAATTAGCCTATTATAAATCCATTATTTTAAACCCATCTTATTAATTAATATAATCTTTTTATGAAATATTAATTTCAAAAGCTCATTTACCATTTAAATTGTAACCAATATATACATTTCATAAAAAGATTTATTTCTTAAGGATAATTAATTTTGCCATTGCGAATGTTATATACAGACTTATTAGCTTACACTATTTGTAGATGTAAATAAATGTGACATGAGTGTACAACTGTCTTCTCACCCGTGGGAGAGCCATGCTGAAGCATATGCTGAAGTACTAATTGTTTCTCAGAGTGTGTGAGGATATCGGAGGCCCTTAAGAGTGCCGCTTAAGCAGCGTAGAAAGCCGGCAACACGGCAACACGGCAACACAACCAATGCGCGGACGCGGTTGTTCATGAGCGGTGGTCTTCTCTTAACATATAGAAAACCCACCTGTTTCATTGTCCGCAATATAATTTAAAAAAAAAGAAATAAATAGTTTTTGTGAAGTTTAAATATTTGCCAATATGTCTAATATGTTTCCTATCGTTCGTTTTATTTATATTCGTCTTTAGACTAGTGTCTACTACAGTCGGTATCTCTGATCATTTATTACAGTGCTTTCAGTTCGGAGAACCATCCATCAAGCTCATTGTCCTAAAGCCCAGCCGCAACTAACATAGGACGTTTTATAGGTTATAATTTTTCTTATTTATCTAAACCAAATATTACAGGATGAATAAAATATTAGATATTGAAAATTACTCATTGACAAATTCGTAAATGAGAATTTTTAAGGCATTTTGTGCCGCGCACCTTGACTCTGTGGAGTCAGACACCAGCAGCGGTTTTTTCAGATCATTGCGAATTTAGAATTTTCAATAACAGAGCTTATTTTTCTATTAAAAGCAAGCAACGCACCTGCAGGATGCAACGTATGAGTGGTGGACAAGTTAACCTAGTTTTAAAATTACATCAAATATTTAATAATTAATGTAATTATAAATAATAATTAAAGATATATTTATAAAACACAGATTTTAACAATATTTATTCAACAGGAAAAGTCTACATACAGGTGATACGTTAAACGTTTTATTTTTCTTATTGTATAGCGAACAACAGAGCAGGTGGGCCTCCAATGTGCTAAGAGAACAGCGCTGCCCATGAACAACCGCGCCACAGTCTGTGCATTGGTTGTCTTGCCGGCTTTTCACGCCTATAACGGCCTTTTTAAGTGCCTCTGTGTCTTCACTCACTCTGCGAAACACAGTTCAAGTAACATTTCACGCTGAGTATTGCAATTGAGTAGTTTACTATGCCTTTTAAGCTCTAACGTATTTCTTGTTCTTACAAGAATCGAACCCTGACGGTATATCGATGAATATCGACATATTCTATAGGCAAATATAAAAACTTTAGAAAACCGACTTATTTAAAATAGGTTGTTTTAGTTTTGTTTTCAGAGACATCTAGCAATAAGTGTTAGAACTGCAGACATATCAGAACTATATACATAGTGTATCATTTTCCCGTAGTCGTTTGTTAATACCTTAGAGAGCGTTTTATAAATATTGTATAATATTTATTTTGACTCGCTGTATTGATGATAGGTGTCGCTTAATGTAAGAGTGAATAGTAATCTATAATTCAACATCCGATATTAAAAAGAATGCCAAATTTAATTATTCTCTGTCGTTGTTGTTTTAACAAATATAGCTACAATTAATTAATAATCTAAGCTTTAGTTTGAATATTTTTACGTAGACATACTTGAAATAATTTTAATATGTAGGTTAAAAAATATTTGCTTTAGTATAATAGGAACAAGAAAGTTTTAGATGCTTGAAATTAATATCAAATAACCTTGAAATCTCTCTTCTATGTCCAATTATAACCGTAATTCGCAACATTCTGCTTCATGATTACTTTTGGTGCAAATTATCACGGAAAGAACTAATTTCACGCGACTCACTAAATAAAGATTGAATTAATTTACAACTAACTAACTTAAAACTAAGAGTGCTACTAATATTCGTATAAGAATTTATAAATGAACTATCTCTTAGGATATAGAAGACCCACCTGCTCCCTTGTCCGCTATCGGATATACCATAAAAAACGGCCGATTTTACCATTTTTACCATTTTCAGTTACCCATGGTTCTCCACCGATGGAGACTACAAGCCTTGAATTTTCTTCATATTTTTTGACTATAGTGAATTATATTGGTCACAATTTTCCCATTTCAGACAGTATAATGGTATTTAACGACAGAGAATCGAGCAAGAATATAAACAAAGTTCAAAGGGTAAATTGGTAAATCATGTAAACATGGCATGCTCAAAATACTTAGACAATAAAATATAAAATTGTAGTAGTAATAAAAATAAACTTAAGTGCGTGAGAATTGAGAATGTAGTAACTTGGTATAACCTGGCGTGTTGGTTACATTATTTTTTATGTAATTAAATTAATTAAATAAAACTTTTAATTATAAAACGAGTATTTAATTAACATATGAGTTTTACTTCAAATACACAACATTTTTAATACAACTTATAACAATGAATTAACATTTTAACCATAGATAAATTTTGTCTTTGGCATATAGGTACTAGGTACATAATGACTCGTACATGTCATATGTTTTTCACATAGACTATACTACCCAGTGAATATAAGAGTGAAATTCGCTGTGATAATTCTTTGGTTCACTAGTGGTCATGGAAATTGATTAATAACCGTGAACATCGCAATTTTAACCCGTTAAAATAGTTTTATTCCTCTAACAGTCGTGCTAATACCTAACTGTTTGATATTGGCCATAAAGATTAAAAGTAATAATTCTAAAACATAAAAGTAAATATTCTGCCTAATTTTCAAAGTGAATATTTGTGGGTATCGCAACAATCGCTCTTATCATCATCATCAGCCTATCAAGTCCACTGCTGGACATAGGCCTCCCCCAAAGACGCCCAACTATTACGATCTTGAGCGATCTGGGTCCTGCGGTTGCCCGCGTCCTTCATGAGATTGTCTTGCCATCGCGTGGCGGGACGTCCCACTCTGCGTTTTCCGGTACGCAATCGTTCTTATGTATTTTTGTAATGTAATTAAATGTTTGTTATTAAAGTGTAGAAGCTTTGTTTGTGTGAGGAGCAATGAACTGTATCCATTTTGGTTTGGTATGAGACTGTTTTAATAATAAATCAGATTACAATATATAATGGTAACAGATGACACAAAATGAGGGCAATGACCGCCATATTTTTTTATAGTATATCGGACAACGGAGCAGGTGGGTCTGCTAAATGGCAAGAGAACACCGTCGCCCACGATAAACCGCGCCACAGTCTGCGCATTGGTTGTGTTACCAGCTTTTTACACCTTTTTACCCGGCACTTTTAAGGGCCTCCAATATCCTCAATCACTCTGCGAAACACAGTACAAGTACCGTTTCTCGCTGAGCATTCTGTGAGCACGTGGTATCACTTCGGACGAGACGGACCAAATTAGTGCGTCAGTATATGCTTCAGAATGGTTTTCCCACGCGTGAATAATTCGAATATTAAAACGACCTCATAAGCTATATTTAAAAAAAGGGTCTAAAAAGCTCTTTCGGAGAGTGTCCTAATTCCATTATCTATCCCAACGATCCTTTGTTCCAGTATCAGTACCTGACACTAAACAGAATTAAAAAATATATACCTACGATTAATGGTTTTGTTATCGCAACGTGGGCTTCGACCGTCGCGTTATCTCGAAATGGGAACATAGTTAATTGTGTCTGGCAAATTTGTTTTGATGAGAATTCATTCGGATAAGGCTAAGCTAATTATGTAAAATAACAATTCCGGATTTCCTAACCCCGTATGTTTTATGCCATGGGTAAACTTGATTTCTTAATGTATTTTTCTATACATAGTTGCAATAAATCGAAATTTTAGTGATTCGAAGTGATAGCACGGGCTCGCATAATACCAGTATGAAACAGTACTTGTACTGTTTCCCTTAGTGAGGAGGTCGGAGTCCCGTATTATTATACCGCTTAGGCGGTGTAAAAGCCGAAATAACCAAAGCGAGAGATATGGCGCGGTGGTTCATGGGCGGCTGTGTTTTCTTACCATATAGGAGACTCACCTGCTCCGTTGTCTGCTATACTATAAAAAAATAATAATTTGATTATTTAGACTTTAATAGCTACAGCTAATGAAATGCAAAAAAAGTTTATTATTAAATCATTGTGTAAAAGAAAACCTTGTTAATTTTATTGACTGATGTTCATAGTCTGTAACTTTATTTATAATTGAAAAGTGGGATAAGGCTATGCTTCTATATGAAATAAAGATATTTGGCTTTGAAATAGTAGATTTAATTAAAAATTCAAAATGCTGCTACTAATCAATCAATAATCAATTTGTATGTGTCATTTCTGTTCTGGTCTGTTGGCTTTCATCAAATAAATTATGTCAAACATTTTTTAGGTTAAGTGCAGTCATTTCGTTCAATTTCGGGCATTTATCATAATTGACAGAGCTTTTACTTAAAACCTGAAATGCTAATTGGAGTCGTCAAATTAAGAACCAATTAAGCCCGTTTTAAAACTTTTTCAAATTATTTTACGACGCTTCGATATGACAAACATATCGAAGCGTAGAAGATACGTTAGTATTAAAATGAACCTTATAACATATATTTTTTAAAGGTTTAGCACATCCTAAAACAGAAAGAAAGTTAACATAATACGAGGACTTCGTAGCTAAGTAGTCTTATAACGAAGTGAGAAGTTTGGAAATCGATCTCCGAAAATTATAAAATATAATTTGGTCATTGCAAAATCTGTAGTAGCTAGACAGTGGGTGGGCATGAAACTTAATTTTCTTACCCCTGGTAGAGCTATATAGAAACGTTGCTGTTTTACTAATTGGGCCAACTCGTCTGAATTAATACCACGGGCTCACGGAATGCCATCGTGATCTATCATATCATACATATTTTGTATTTCACTTTTGAGGATATCGGCGTTCCAAGCTAAGCCCACTGAGCAGAACCGGCGAAATAAAATCAGTGTTTGTAATTTTTTGTTTACGTGAGATACTGCAAATATAAAAAATATAACAAAAAATTATCTCTGAGAATGCCTGGTATGAACACCTTATTTCCAATACGTGACATCTTTTTAAAATCATTAACACAATAGTATGCTTTATCAAACAAATGTCACTTAACTTATTTTAAATTTACTTACAGAAATATTTCGAACGTTTTCTAGGATCCTATCGTAATAGCGTATTACGTCTTATTATTTTTGTGCCTCTAAAAGATTTACTTACTTTACTGAGTCTTATCACTGTCTGACCGTGAGTAAAACCAGTCTATGCTTCGCTTTTCTGGACAGTCATTTTTCGAACATACATTATTCAATAATTTATTTAATAAATTATATTAGGTAGGTTAAATTCCTACTCTATGTCGTATGATTGGAGTGGTTTTTGACTTCCTTTCTACGAGAATTTATAATTTATATAATATATTAAGTAAATAATTGAAACAAAGAGCTTCAAGTAGTGAATAAAACTACATTATATATTTTTAATACCAGCAATGATAGATTTTCGGTATGAATCTTCAATCTTGATATAATTCAATCACAATCCACCCACAGCTAACCTTAAACAATATATGCTAGCTGATGGTTGACATTACAAAAATCATTTTTATAACGGCCGCTGACAAGGCCTTCTCACCCACCATCTGATGATTCAGATCCCGTTTATATTTTCGAAAGACTCGGTTCATATTTGTGGACCTCCCTTGTATTTGGACGTTAAGGGTTTTGTTCCTTTGTTAATACAGCGTAATAGTTTCTTGAGTTTCTTGTTTTCTTAGGTCTGGGTGAATTCGTGAACTATAACTTCAGTTTAAGCTGAATTTATGTGGTCTTTTTTAATAATATATTGTTTATAGGATTTGGTTAATAAATTCGGATGTTTTTTTTTCAAAAGTTATTTTTACTCGTCTGTACAAGATACCTTTAAAATGATTATCTCATTAACCGATCAGCCCGTCTATAATTATAGGTTTTAGCGACTGTGTGTACTTAAGAGATTATATACAAATTTATAAGTATATAAAATTATAATATTTTGTTTGTACACACAAATGTATGGGAGAGGGATGCTGAAAATCGTGTTAGGGCACACAGCCCAGCGCTACTCCTTTTATTAATAAATAAAATAAAATTAAAGTGTTTAAAATAAACGATAATAATATTCCTAATTGAATCGACCTCAAAAACTTAATAAGTATAACCCATGACACAATTAAATGTATGTGAATGTGCAGTACGTCCGGTTGATCGCACGTGCGACGAAAATTAACGCCGCTAACGTCACCCATTGATGCTAATCATTATTAGTAATGGGGTTAGCCCCAACGGTCAATTTCTGTGAGTGTTTTATTCTGCTGCCTTTATGAAGTCTAAATAGAAAAATATATACAGGAACTTGTTAAATTGCCACCAAGTTTTAGCTGCCCTGAAGGAGTACCGTAGAGCCTTGTAGCTATGTGGTCTTATGAGCATACCCAAACCGCGGGATGTAGGTTTCGATTCCCCTTTTTCCGATCGTTACTCCCCTTCTTGAACCCAAATTAAGAAGGGGACACTGGATCATGTTACAACCTGCTGAATTTCTCTGCAGAATTGAAATTCTGCCGGGTACTAAGGTTTTATCTCGGGCATTTAACTTCGTAGTGCCGAATCCCACAAATCCTGTCGCAATGTAAGTATTATCATACTGACACGAGCAGCAGACCACTAGCCACAGTAGCCACACAAAATACGAAGAGAAGGACGATTAGATGAATTGCCTTACGTTAAAAACAGAGATAAAGGATTTGAACCTCAGGTTGAATAAAAATTTAGATATAATCTAATTTTTAATTTATTCAAACTTTAAATTTATATGTAAAAAATTTTAGCAAAATATTTTTTGTAAATATCTTTTACGCGTGGTATAGGCATGCTGAAGCATATGCGGACGCACTAATTGGGCCGGCTCGTCCGAAGTGATGCCACAAGCTCACAGAATACTCAGCGTGAAATGGTAAATGCGTGAAACGTTGCTTCTACTGTATTTGAGGAGGTGAGGCCCTTAAAAATGCCGCTTAAAAGGCATAAAAAGCCGACAACACAACCAATGCGCGGAATGTGGCGCGGTTGTCCATGGGCGGCGGTGTTCTCTTACCATATAGGAAAAAACCTGCTCCGTTTTCCGCTATACTATAAAAAAACATAAATAGGAGCATTCAAGGAAAACTGGATCGCAATTACGTCTGCAAAACAAAAGTTAAGATCACATGAGATCAAAATCACTCGCGAAGCGCTCCAAATCCGTCAATCAATCGTGAGTTGTGACGATACTCCAATCCACTCCGATCTGATCCGGTGCACATCTGGGTAATTGAAAAAACACTCCGTTTGCTTTGGATATCCTAGCTCAATAAACTTTTACCTGTCATTCGTTGATCGAAACACAAGTCAAGGATTAATATATACACATTTAGATGCACACGTGAATGTTAAACGAATATACATTTTCAATGGTTTTTATTAAATCTATTTTATTTCAATAGACTTTTTATATAGCGGACAAACGCATGAAACCCATGCTTTGGTTCTGTTGTCGGCTTTTTACCACGTAATTGTTAGTGAGCTTCCGGTATCCTTAGTCAGTCAGCGGAAAACAGTACAAGAACTACTTCACTGGTATTATTGGTATTATACTGGTATTATTTTTAATAATACTAAATAGAAATTGCGATGTATAATGAGTTTATTTTAAGAAAAACTCTAATGATCGTAAATAAAAAACAGAATTGTGTTGCAGTAAAGAGAAACAACTTTTGATGCTTTTATTTTACTTATTTTAATTACAATAGATTCTTATATAACAGAAATTAGAAAAGAAAGCAATGACAAATGACAAACCGCTAAAACACATAGCACAACACAGAACGAGAAATCTAACACATAAAGTTTATTAATTATAGTTATATTATGAAGCATTCATTAAAATTTTAATCTTTCGTGTATATATCTTGTTAATAATTTTCATTAATTTCATGAATTGTTAATAATTATTGATCATTCTTCAGACAAAATTATATCGATTTATCATATATATACACAGAAAGGACAGGTATCGCCTTATACCTCTTCTTGTGTCAATGGTTAAGTCAAAGACTAATTCATTCAGTACGGTCAAAAGTACACATGTCCCTTCTTGTGAAAATAAGAACTGGTTCCAATAATGTCCCATTTCCCGTCCCAAAAATAGCGCTCCACAAACTGAATGGGTTTAAGTTAACTAACTGTAAAAACAAACGGACTGTGTGATTCTTGTAACTATTACGGATGTCGTAACTATCAGACACTTTGTATTCTTAACACATTTAAGACGCCGATGCTTTGATTATTGAGAAAATGAATTATCAGCTTTTAGTCGCGACTGATAATAGTCCAAAAATACAGTTTCTTGTTTATGTGAAAATTATATACCTATTTTTTTATCAGTTGTGGTGTAAATAACTCGTGGAAGAGCCACCTTAAAGTAATTGCTGACGCACTGATTGGGCCGGATCATCCGAAGTGATACGGGCTCACATAATACTCAACGTGAAATAGTAGCTGTACTTGAAAGAAGCGAGTGAGGATATCGGAGGCTCCTAAAAATGCCGCTTAAGTGGCGCAAGACGGTAACAAAACCAAAGCGCGGAGTGCGGCCCGCATACTCCTTGTCCGCTATAGTATTTTAAAAAATGTTTCACAAATCAATAGAGTTATTCAATATATTGATAATAGAGAAAATGTCTTACCAGCTTTTACTGGAGTCGAACAAGAGTTCCAAAACATGGCTAATGTTTATGTTAATACTATATATTCCTATTTTACCCATTTTGAGTGAACTTTTCCGAAAATTTGTGGAACTATTCAATAACTCTGTACCAAATGGTAAGATTTATGACTATAAGAATAAACTTTATACAAATTTTATCAAATTACGTTGCTTTTAGTTTAAAAGAGGGTCTATTACCCTTAAAAAAGAACATTATACTGTTTAAGTGTCTCTGTAAATCAAAACTTAGTAGGTGATTCTATTATACCCATACTTTTCAAAATTATATATCTGATAACGTAGCAGACCCTTACCTTTGATGGTAAGAGATCCCAATCGCCCATGTACACACACGCCACATTCTACGCTTTGGCTAAATTACTGACATTTTACGATGCTACACGAAAAGCTAACACATTCAGCTAACAGTAAAAGTGCTATTTTACCCTGGTTTTCTGTGAAACCATTGTATCACTCCGGAAAGAGATTAATTAGTATATCTCTCTCTAATGGCGAAAAGACAATGCTTTTAACTCAAAATTTATAATGATTCATCTGAAATTATTTTTCATGATATGTACAGCGGGTAACTTAGCGTCGGTTCTCCTCTATGGTAAGAGATTATCGACGCCCGTGGACAATTGCGCCACAATCCACGCTTTGGTTATGTTGTCCGCTTTCTACGCTGCTTTAACGGTAACTATGTAACTGAAGAAATTAAATAATATTCGATCATTTATTTGACCGGTTAACAGAATTTGTAACAATAATAATCTCAAACATTTTGATATTACATGCTAGACTCAATGCTAACTACATACCTATATTATTTTAATAACAGTCGATCCGCATTACACGCATAATTCAGGTTGAAAATGCGGATAGATTGTTATTATACTGTGATTAAAGTTAAACATTAAATATATTAGTTTATTAAATTATAACTATAATGGATTATTATTTTTTATTTATTTATAATTGAAGGCAATATAGGGCAACGATTCCGCGACAAATTCACAGTGGCATACGTTGTCCATGGGCCGTGGACTGTGTGCTTTTACCCGTTTCTTCTGTATTATTTAAAAAAAACAAATTCTGAATAATACGAACATTACGCAATCGCATAATATATATATAAGAAGCAAGAATACATAAATTAAAAAAAATACATTTGTTCAATGTTGTTCTTAATTTAGACATACTTCC
Organism: Delias oraia; assembly: GCA_018230265.1. Lineage (NCBI taxonomy): Eukaryota > Metazoa > Arthropoda > Insecta > Lepidoptera > Pieridae > Delias > Delias oraia. The sequence continues at coordinate 88,142 of DWCF01000001.1, read as the reverse complement.
GAATTTATATTTAGTATATTTTTCTCCGATTCATTCATTCTTTGGATATCGTCATATCTCTGAGACAATAAAATCAAAGTTTCACAATCTCTACTTTCACATAGAATTATATATCCACATAATAATGTTAAAAACAAAAGTTACAGATTATTCACGGACATGTATAAGAAGAAGAGAAAAGAGTCAGGTTTAAATGTTTATGATTTTCTTACAAATAACTTTTGAAGGTACATAAATATTAGGAAGTGAAGCAAGTGACGTCAAATACCAAGCAATAGCACCGATCAAGAATTATCCTACTCTGTAATACGACCTATTAAAAACATCGCATTAGTAAATATTAATTAAATAACAACGTTGTTTGCCTACGTAAAAATTTTTTCACACGATTAGAACTTAGAACTGCTAGAAAAACTATTTAATAGGTAAATTCCTTTCAGGTGAATAAAACTTCACTTCTGTGCCTTTTTAATCTTTTTTTATTTTATTTTTAACGTAATTCAAAGCCACACCAGTGGAATTTATCCATATAATTGTTCAACTATAGTTTCAAAATAGACAAAACATTTTCACATACATTACGGTGTAATGATATAGACATGAACCATCGTTTAAATATCTATGTATGTCCTTGTCTGCAAAAGTGAACCATTAATAACTTTTAAATATCATCCACTCCATCCTTTCACTGTGCAACGTTCAACTCAATGTTAAATTGATTCTAAATTATAATTTATTCGGTCTCTGGAAGGGCTTGACAGTGACCGGGCGAGTGACTTAATGCTGTCGTACCCGTGAGAGAGCCATGCTGAATTATATGCTGACGCACTAATTCAGTAAATAATTCACTAATCACACTGGGCCGGCTCGCCCGAAGTGACATCACGGCTTCACAAAATACTCAGCGTGAAACGGTATTTGTACTGTGAGTCGCATTGAGTGAGGATATCGGAGGCCCTTTAAAACGCTGCTTAAGCGGCGTAAAAAACCGGCAACACAACTAATGCGTGGACTATGGTGCGGTTGTTCATGGGCGGCGGTGTTCTCTTTTCATATAGGAGCACCCTCCTGTTCCGTTGTCCTCTATAAAATAAAAAAAACAGGATATTATATCTAACATATAAAATTAAAAGTCTTGTAGCTCAGTGTTTATTATCAAATTTCTTCAAAACGTCTCGACCGATTTTTATCAAATTTTGTGTATATACCGCGTGGGTCTGAGAAATAAAACAATTTTTCTGTAAATATGTTTTGAAAAGCTGTAATATGTTTTGTTCCATTATTAATAGTTTTTGCATCGCACGCCATATTAAGATTTTTTTGGGTAATTTTTCTTACAACTTAGGATTACATTATTGAATATTTTTTGACCTAAAATAGCCTTTCTCGATAAATATACGATCCAATACTGAAATAATTTTTCAAATCGTACTACCGGTTCCCGAAATTAGCGCGCTTATACAAATAAACTCATCACCTTTATAATATTAGTATAGATTAGTTAGATTAAAACCAAGGTTAATATAAAAAGCAATAAATACTGCGTAGTTGTTTCAATGCGGATACATTTCCCCTCTTCCTATGGACAACTACATACATATATGAGCGGCGTGTGTCGGTCACGATGTGCCCAGAACAAGGAGACAAGGGGACATGACCGACAAAGCTCTGCGGCCACGATTACTCACGCCTTGCGATGCACAATGAATACTAATTTGACAATTGACGTTCCGTTTTAGTGTTATGCAAAAACGTCAGAACATACTGACAGGTTTGTAGTGGCGTTAACACGATTCTGACTGGTTAGATTTATTTAAAATTATATATTTCTATCCGGGTATACTTTGAGTATAAATATGCCCGCTATACCATAAGAAGGTAATCTAAAGCTTTAATAATATGTTTACATTGGGTTTCCTATTCAAATATTATTAATTCATATAAACATGTTTTACGTTTTTATGTTTTCTTATAATATTATGACCTTTTAAAAAAACCTTTTAAATTATTAACCTTTCAAATTTTCATCCGTACCATTTCGAAGTTTATCGTTACACATTTAAGCGTTTCTTAATGCATATGTTGCACGCACCAACACTCTGGGGAATCTGCTGCCTGCGGAGGAATTTCCGAACCTATACAACTAGAGGTCTTCAACAAAAGACGAACTTTTCCCTAAAAGAACGGCAACGCAAGGCAGTGTAAGCGCTGGTGGTGTCCATTGGCAGAGGCCTATCATAGGTAAGCCTCCTGGTAAGTAACCCGCTGATTTCATTTAAAAAACTACTCATAAGAATACATAATAATAAATAAACGTTGAAATTAGAATCTAAATGAGGCCAATCGCTAAGGGCTACAAATGTTACAGACAGACAAACCAAGCTTGTATATAAACTCAAAGTGTTCAGTATTGGTTATACAATAATATCGTTATATGTTATGATACCTACACGTTTAAAAATAGTAAAAGTTATCTAAAATTGATTATAAACACGTAAGGAGATTCTTAAAAGGGCTTAATAAATTATTATACAAATTAACTTTCTTATTTATAAACGTATAATAAACTATTTGAGTCATAAGCATATCTAATCGTTAATTGATATGAAAATAATTTTTTATAATCACTCTAAAATTGTCGCACAACTTTTACATTTCACGCACATTAACACAAGGAAGTTATGTCAAGATTGTGTAATTCATTTAATGTTTAAAAAAATAACTCTCTAAAGACTATATAATGATATAATATTTTTCACATAGATAAGATAGTATATGTTATCAAATATTATAAAATTAAATTGAAATAATATTAAAATTAAAATATGAATAATAATCTATGGCCATCTGTTCGCTCCAAATGTATATTTATAGTTGTTTCCACTAATGTGATGTTATACTCTTCTGACAAGTCAGTTTTAGTTACCATTTAGGGTCATGTATTTTTTATATTATTCATCATCATCATCATCAGCCCATTCAAGTCCACTGCTGGACATAGGCCTTATTTATAAATATTTATATTATTAATAGGTATTTTAATAACACCGAATTATAACGTTAAAAGCGATTTATGTCTATAAATGACAAAACATATAGGAAATATTGGTCAGATTATGTAATGCTTATTCTCGCCGTAGGAGAGCTATGCTGACGAACTTATTGGGCTAAAGTAATATTACGCACTCACTGAATACTAGTGTGAAATAGTATTTGTACTGTGTTTCGCAGAGTGAGGATATCGGAGGCCCTTAAAAGCCGACAACACAACCAATGCGCTGACTGTGACGCGGTTGTTCATGGGCGGCGGTGTTCTCTTACCATATATAAGAGATCCACCTTCTTCGTTGTCCACTATAGAATAAAAAAGTTATGACATGATCTAACTTCTACTTCAATATTTACCACATGAATAAAACACGAAGTTAAATATCCACAAATTTCAAAGAAATCCACTAACACACATATACAAACCGGTGGCTCATATAAAGAAAAGCTGTTTCCATCGAAAATATTATGTAAATCGACGTTTTCTAGTTCGCATCTTCCCACATTATTCTGCCGAAGAGATGAGTCACACGCGGAGGTCAAGAGCAGCCTACCTGATGAGTTTGCGTGTGCCACAAGCTTACAAAAATACACCAATCGTTATTAATACTGGCGAAACGCCAATTATGACTGTTATACGTTCATTTAGCTAAATTTTTCTCCGTACAAATTGCATGTATGAGGAAGAAAGGTCGCATTAAAATAACAAATACGAATTGGGACTTAAAAAGAGAATGTACCTATCTCTTAAAGACTGACAATTCTCTGATGGAGCTAGAGTGTCCACGGATGGTGGACAATTTACTCAGGTCAATCTCCTGGTTGTATTTCGCTCGATTTTTATTAGTTTTTCTTTAATAATTGATAAATGCTGTTGGCATAAGGCCTCCACAGCTTCTCGCGGACTTTTGGGGCGACTTGTTTCGTACCGCAACTAGCACAAAGGCGTCTCCTGCGAGACACAAACCTCGGCTTTGGCAATCGCGGGACGTGCATTTCGAACCTCCATGCATACCTTGGGAGCCTGGTATGTACAGAGTTTTTCATGATAGATAGATATTTGCCATAATCTCCACGGTTGCCGATCGCAATTAGGTTTTATAGTACGCGGAGGACGCTGCTGGTCGACCTTCGGTATGTCCCTTAGTCGCCTCTTACAACACCCATGAGATGATATGAGGAAGCGAAATTCTAAGCCAGCACTTCACGTTAAGCCAAGATAGTATTGCATCCATAAAAATATTTTATGAGTTGTGTTGCTTTTGGTTGATATAAGGTTAACGCATAAATTAATAATAAATTTTTATTAATAAATTTCAAATTTACTTGCTGGCATTAATATTTCTGAATATTTCGCCAATTTATCAATTATATGATATTTCTTTGTCATAATATGAAAAACCTTAAGCTTTTTATTTTATTTCGAGCAACGTGGCAAGCTGATGTCCGCTATTGTAACAAATCAGCACCGCCCATGGACAAGCGCCAACAATGCGCGCTTTAGTTGTGTTGTGGTTTTAACACCAATTGAGCAATATAATTTCACGTACTTCTGATGTTTCACGTTGCTATTCTGTTTGCTCGTTATATCATTTCGGAGCCGGCCCTATTACTGCTTCAGCAGGGCTTTCTCACGAGACAGTGTTAAGAATCTCGTTCAGCCAATGTCAAATTCTTCCAAATCCCGAATAAATTTTAAATTTAAATCAGATCTGAGATCACACTGGGTGTCCTTGAAAATATAAAAAATTTCGTTACTAAAAGCTTTTAATTATTATTTCGGGCAACATGTGTGAAACAGTTTCAAAAAGTCGTATATTTTACGCATATATTGCCTATTTTGTAGGTCACACTCGCAAAAAATCGATTCACGGCCTGTATTTGAAGCAAACAGTGTTGTTCTAGTTATTTTAAGTGTGAACCAATGTTTACTCATTACAAATAATGGCAGAAAGGCTGTAATTTACAATTTTAAAACTAAAAGTGACAAATTAAAGCAGAAAGTGCTTAAAAACAATTTGTGGGTTCCAATCGTGTATCTCTGGAAAGATTTAATTAATTAAGACAATCTAGTAATTAATAGGACATTGACAAAGTGAGCCATTAATATTATTAATGAATTAAAAGTATTACACACATGTCTTCAATTATAATGTAAAAACAATTTGTATGATGTTTCAAAGAAAAGACGTAGCTGAGTTTCTGAAAAAAAACAAGAGAAACAAAATTTAATGCCCTTTCATCAGGTAATTTCTTTATAAATTGTAAATTATTTCACACACATAATAGTATTAAATATAATTCTAACTGCCGAATATTATTTGACATTAGATGACACCTTATTGCAACACATCATTAAAATTTTAGTAAAATTACTAAATACACTGGCATTATATTCAGAGTGGTTTTTCTTTACATGTATAATAATCTTTTTAAAAGCCTTCAGTCGTCTCGTAAGCTACCGTGAAGTATCGGGTTCGATCCCTGATCGGAACAAAATGTATCTAAGGTAATTTCCACGGTCTTTGGCAGTTGCCATTTCAGTATTGTAACACTGTCTAAAACATAGTAGAGCTACGCTGACGCACTAATTTTACCGGCTCTACCAAATGGTACAATAGCCTCCAAAAATACATCAAACAATACAGTAATTGTACTGTGTTTCGCTAAGTAGCCGTAAAAGGCCGACATCACAACCTAAGGGAAGTGTCACGGCTGACAATGGGCGTTGCGATCAGAGATAAAGTAGATCCGTTTCCCACTATGTAATAAAAAAAACAATTATAAGTAATAAATCTGTATTAAAATTTCTAATTTTCACCAGTTAAACTTAATCAGATAAGTATTAATTTATTATAGGAAAATCCAAGAGCGTGGAGAAAATTATATGGCAATTAGTAATCGGAATTTTAATAAACGATCAATTAATTTTGTCTATATTAGTAGATCTGTCATTCTCACGGTATGACGCCCACGCCTGAACTTTCCGTTTAAGACCGAATATATGGCCGGTGTAGTGTCAGCTTTGTATGAGTTTTATTAACAACTAGTAAACACAACAGACCTTGTCTTGTCTGGTGCAATACCTGCCGGCACCAATTATGAACCCACAGCAACCCTTTCCCACCAGACTCGATAATCTTAAAATATCATCACCAGCTGTTGTAATTCCAAAGTACCTTCAAAGATTTTATTTAAACCTGTCCGAATGTTTTTTTAAGTAAAGAGATGAATGGACTACGTATTAATTGACTATGGTGATTTGTTATTTTCCTACCATACAAAACCCCAATTTATTATATAAGGTCTTAATATTTAAGATAGGTATTGGTTGAAATAACGCATTTACTTTTACTTGTAAAACTAACGTTCTACATGTAAAATTGTCCCAAGTATTTTTATGATCTTTTTGATGTAGATATATATTAGTAGCGTTAAACTGTATGTAAATATATGCCTATAATATAATAATACCTATATTATATTTTTCTTATATAATATTTTTTTAACTGGCGTATTTTCATAAAATACATCATCATGATGATGATGTGAAGAAAGATATATAATAAATAATAGAAAAGATGTATATATATTTAAATTGATGAATAGTTAAAAAATGTCTATATAATTGAATTTAACTTAAAAATTGAAGATAATTTATACACCTGTTGTGTAAGCTTAATCGACTTTGCTCAGTGCTAAGCGTACTAACTGATAGAATTTACGTAAATCACCAAGTTACTCACCAGTACTAATAGAATTGACTATGACAAAAAATACAATACTACAAAATTACGATCAGTTAAGAGTAATAAGAGTAGGAGAGCCATGCTGAAGTGTGTGCGAACGCATTAATTGGGCCGGCTCGTCGGAAGTGATACCACGGGCTCACAGAATGCTCAACGTGAAACTGTACTTAAAATGTGTTTCGCTGAGTGAGTGAGGATATCAGAGGCCCTTAAAAGTTCCGCTTAAGTGGTGTAAAAATCCGTCAACACAACCAATACACCTAATGTGGCGCGGTTGTCCATGGGCAGCGGAGTTCTCTTACCATATAGGAGAACCACCTGCTCCGTTGTTCACTAAACTATGTAAAAAAGTAATTTACATATAAAATGTCTCTAAAACTAAATAAGCTTATTTTCAAAGCATGCAACAAAGCAAGCCGGTCACCTCTATGGTAAGAGATTATCTATAATGGGCAACCGCACCATTATCCGCGTTTAGGTTATGTTGCCGACTTATTTACACTGTTGAACGGTTAAAATTCAAGAACCTCCGATATCATTCGATTTTCTTTATGTAAGTTAAAAGCAATATTAAAGTTTGAGAATTGGACCGCATGAGAATTCTTAATTTATTACACCAACACTCAGCTCATGAGCGATCGGCTTGAGTCTCAATTGGACATGTATGGCTGTCATTTCAGTCGCGCTGAATAATTTCTCTTTGTTATTGGACTCTTCGGATATTTCTTGTTTATTCTTAACCGACGCAAGAACAACAAATACGTGTATGGAAATAAATGGTTTCTTTATTATGATCTACGCAGGCGCGGGAGAAAGGCGCGTCTTGAGTCCTTACAGTAAATGTGGTTTTTTATGAGTTGATAGACTTATCTTACCTGGTATCGGATTCGATTCCCTGTCTGAATAGGAATGAGTGTCTTAATACTGTCGCATCCGTTGGAGAGCCATGCTGAAATAATATTTGGGCCGGATGAACGGAGAGGGTGGGTCTCCAATATGGTTAGAGAACACCGCCGCCCATGAACAACAACGCGACAATCCGCGTATTAGTTGGGTTGCTGGCTTTTTAAGCCTCTTTAGCGGCACTTTTAAGGGCCTCCGATATCTTCACTCTGCGAAAAACAGTACAAGTACCGCTTTACACTGAATATTCTGTGAGACCGTGCTATCAATTCAAACGAGACGGCCCAAGTAGTGCGTCAGCATATGCTTCAGAATGTCTCTCCCACGGGTGAAAGCGCATTGTCCAGTTAGACGTTAGTTATTATTATGGTAATATTTGCAATAGAACCACCACTCGTTGCGATTTGGGGAGAATTTGTGTAACCGGCATGCCAAAGATAACTTTGCAAGATAATCATGTCGTAATATGACTATGAATTATGGTTACACAGTTACAAATATCACATATTTCTTTCATTATGAAACCCAAATTATATGACAAAATTGTGATCTAGTTTTGTTTATACCACATACTCTGTCGCATTCTTGGCATTAGCAAATTTAAAACGTTAATTCATTTGAAAAAATGTCATATTCTGTCACTGTCTCGCTGATCTGAGTTTGTTGTTGCAAGAACGAAATGGAACACTTAAAGATAAGAGCTATTATATATTTTTGCGTGTGGTCTGGAAGAGAGAAACGTGGACCAAATATTGTGTCTAAAACTATATCGCTCCTCGTATGATTTCCTTCCCTATGTTATTTCTTGTACTACTTTCTCAAAATATATTCTTTGTCTCAAGTTAGCAACTAAATTAATTTAAATTCATGAATATTTTATCTATGAAACATATTAAGAGATACAGACGTGTGACAGATAGACTAGTATTTAATAAAAATTAGTAGCCTACAATAAGTAGGTACTTTTCATGTAGGCTCTATTTTAAAAGACATTGAATTTATGTCTGCTGTTTCAGTCTGTAGTTATTAATGTAATATAATAATTATAAGAGAGCCTCATAGCGAACAACTGAGCAGGTGGTTTTCGTATATTGTAAGAGAACACCGGCGCCCACGAACAACCGCGCCATTCCACGCATTGATTGTGTTGCCGGGTTTTTACGCCGCTTAAGCGGCATTTTAAGGACCTTCGATGTCCTCAGTCACTCAGCGAAATACAGTAGAAGCACCGTTTCAAGTACAACTATCTTTTCACTCTTTATATAGTGTGAGCTCGTGGTATCACTTCAGACAAGTCGACCCAATTGAATTGGTTGGTGAACATAATATATTTCGTTTTTAAAGATTCTCGGAATAATAAATCGCATTAGTTATATCATTATAATTTATATGTCGTCTTTTTCTATTTATGCATAAATTACTAATACTTTTGGCATAATAATAAATTAAATAAATAAATTTAAATAATAATAATTAATGATAACATTAATCCAATGAAAGTGAGATCAATGAATAAGGAATCAAAGCGGTCGTAAAATTATTGAATGGATTTTTCTTGTAAGGGCACAGAAACCTGTTCGACCACACGTATCGTCTGTCGTATATACATATAAATAGTTGGTGGTGAAGGTCTGTTTATCATCACTAAAGTAACCAATGTTATGAACAATGGGCAAATATATTATATATGAAGTGTTTATATACATTTTCCTATAATAAATTTATCTTTGTTAATTTTATGCACTTTTATTGCTGTTTTTTGATTGCAGATAAATAAATAAATAATGATAAATCTATAAAAATAATAAAAAATATTGAATGATTTAAATTTTTTTTATTGTATAGTAAGCAGATCAAGCTGGTTTCCTCTATGGTAAGATATCACCGCCCATAGACTGGTGGTCTATGCGCCACAATCTGCGTTTTACTTTTTTTTACGCCGCTTGAGCGGTATAATACTACTAGCTTGCCGGCTACCGATTCACTCAGCGATACAAAATTCACGCTGGTATTCTGTGAGCCTATAATATCACTAGCTGAGCTGGTCCAATTAGTGCGTCAGCATGACTCTCTTATGATTTTAATAAAATTACTTGTTCTGCTTTTCAGACAGGTTATATACATTAAAAATAAAATATATAATTTTCGACCCATAAAAACCACTTTAAAATGAATACATATTTATCCTTAACACATACAAATCTTTAAGAATTAATATAACATCGTAAATGCGTATTTTTTTAAATTGATAGCGATTTGTAAATTTGGATTTAATAAATTGAACTAAGAAAGATTTTTATAGTATTTAAATCTTTTACATGCAAATAACTTATAAGAATGCGATTTTTTAGTGTTTTTTAAATAAATCTATAATTTAGATAGATAAATAAAATATAAATTTAAAAAAAGATATTAAATAAACCATGTAACACAAAAACAATGTACATCGACTGCTGGTGGAAAGCAAAACTGTTCAAGATTTTTATTTAATAACTAGTTTGAACATGTTTTTGCTGACCTTCCAATTGAGAATTTAAAGTGCTCTTATATCATTAAATCATATTTAAATATGATTCCTGCTCTTCACCTATCTGTATAAATAAAAAATGATGTCACGATTTTGGAAGTAACGGCTGCATAGATTTGAATGAAAATTGGTAAATTAGACGTCATCAGCCTTTTAAGCCCACTGTTGGACTTAGGCCTCCCACAAAGTCGCCCACCTATTGCGATCTTGAGCGATCTAGATCCAGCGGTTGCCCGCGACCTCTATGATATCGTCTTTCCAGCACAAGGTGGGACGTCCGGAACCTTTCTTCCCCATCGGTTGTCGATTCGTCGAGCGATTTGGCTAGCCCATTGCCACTTCAACTTACTAATACGGCAATGTCGGTTTGGTGTGGTTAGTGCGGCAGCATATGGTTCAGCATGGCTCTTCTACGGGTACTTGGAGTATTACTCACTTGTTATAGAACAAGAAGCTTTAGCTAGATAAAAGGTAATCATCTTTTACACTTGACATGGTTTTAGGATAAATTACAACGCCATGGTATAGTGAAACCTGTCTATTAATTGTACGTTCAGTGGGCATGTATGTACTTAGATTATGTTCAAGTTGCGCAACAACTCCTACTTGTTATTAGAGGCCATTCATTGTGGAGCCACAGGTGCGTAATACAAAACAAAGATACGGCTTTGTTAATGGACTTTTTTAAATATTTTTATAGTATAGCGGACAACGAAACAGTTGGGTCTCCTATAGGGTAAAAGAACACCGCCGTCCATGAACAACCGCGCCATAGTCCGCCCATTGGTTGTGTTACCGGCTTTTTACACCGCTTTTTTAAGAGCTTCCGATATCTTCACTTATTAAGTTTATTTTTTTGTGAATGACTATGTTGCTGTTTAACCATACGGTCCTGACAGCTTTATAGCGGGTTTTTGTGGGCGAGCGTAAGCTCGCCCGAGAGTTTACATGATTAGCACAAGGGCGCCTCCTCCGAGACTTTTTTTTGTGAATGACTGTCGCTGTTTGACCATACGGTCCTGACAGCTTTATCGCGGGTTTTTGGGGGCGAGCGTAAGCTCGCCCGAGACTTACACGATTAGCACAAGGGCGCCTCCTGCGAGACTCGAACCTCGGCTTGGACTATCGTGGAGAGAAACTAGTCACATGGGCGGCCGAACGGCACTCACCGAGGTGAGTAATTCTTTATATATAATATTGATTATATATTGTTATATTGATAGGGGAAATAAAACACTGCTATTTTATTTTATTGTTAGTGTACCGTTAACATACACAGTAGAGGCACTGTTTCAAGTACAACTACTATTTTACGCTGAGTATTTTGTGAGCGCGTGGGATCACTTTGAACGACCCGGACCAATTAGACATTTTTAAAATACAAACGGGAACAAATGTTCCTACTTTTTATTATTACCATTAATGACTTAATATTACTGAAATGTTGTTTATTTAAAATAATCTCTATAAATAATATTTAAATATATTTTTAATTTATTAATATCCCTCGTATAAAGAATTTCGCACGCTAAAAGTGTAACTAAAGGTTTCTAAGTATCTTATTATGTGTAACCTAGTTTATCAGGTTGTCACAAACTTTTTCCTTTACAACAATAGAACTTCCCATATTTAGTTGAATCTTATAATTTATATTAGAAAGACTTTCCAGGTCTACAATAAAAAGCCGGCACCACAACCAATGCGCGGACAGTGGCGCGGTTTTTCTTGTGCGGTGGTGTTCTCTTACCATATAGGAGACCTACCTGCTCCGTTGTCCGCTATACCATAAAAAAGTAACGGTATAGATTCCAAATCAATCCACTCATTCGTCATCTTGTACATATAAAAATTGTGTTGTGAAACAGTTCCTTATTCATAGAACAATATACAAACCCATATATCATTACGTTTAATAAATTAAATATTGTATTGTTCTACTTCCCAAGGCATTATCGGTTGACATTAATTTATTGAATACATACAGATCTAAACTAAACATACAATACAAAACTCATCAAAATTCCTTTTCTCTATCTGAGAACAATGTGGAACATTAATAGGCTTGCCAATGTAAGGCGATTGGCGTGGTTTGAGTGAGCTTGCAAAAGTTTGTCGCAGAACCACATGGACTGCTTATTTTAAAGACAGCGTCTTGCCTGTTTGGAAGTAATTAAAACTTTAGCAATCGTATCTATCGCTTGTCAAGCATTTGTAACAAGGATTCTGCTTGAATTGCAAACGTATATAGGTTGGCGTCTTTGGGGGAGTCCTATGTCCAGCAGTGGACTTGACAGGCTGATGATGAGGAAACAAGTAATGTAACCTTTCCTCAAACATTAAATGAACATCATGATCCCCGTGAAGTTAGCTGTTTTAAATTAATTTAATTTAAAAAAGTTCATTTGTATGGCTTTATTCAGAGCGATCAAGAAAATTGTATCTGACCGGCTTGATCGCTTGATGAAACTATGTATTGTAAGAAATTATGATGAGTATGTTTGGTTCGCACACTTTCACTGAGATAGTTGGGAGTTACATCACCGCATTATATGATACATATGATGGCTCATTAAGGCTGAGATTAATGGCGCGCACAGTGACATTAAGTTAAACGAATTTTAAAACGGCTTTATAAAATGCCTATGCGAATGGTTTGGTAGGCCCTGGCTCTTTCCTGTATATTTATTTCTTGTTTTATGAAAATGGTGGAAAACGAACAGGAGTTTCACCTAGGAAAAGCGTTCTTACGCCTATGTACATACCAAACCCTTGCAAAGCCAAGGTATTATTATGTCTTTGTTATTCAACTATATTCTGTACCTTTTTTTAATTTCTCCTTTTTTCTCTCGTTGAGAACCGAATGTATTGAAAAGTAGCACCTCATTTTTTGTTGGCGTATACAGACAAGCGTTACTATTTTTTTTATTCTATAGTGGACAACGGATCAGGTGGGTCTCCTATATAGGATAAAAGTACACTGCCGTCCATAAACAATTGCGCCACAATCCGCGTATGATTGTGTTGCCGGCTTTTTACGCCGCTTAAACTCTCGCACACACGTCAACTTTTTGTTGAAAAAACGAGACATGTTAATTTCGTCTTGTCAGCTTATAAGACGGCTAGTTAATAATAGGTATTTATTTACAAGGTATAGAAATATTAATAAGTATCGATCGTATAAAAACTATATCTAGAACAAAGTAAATTCAGTTCCCATCTGATTTTTATCGAACACAGCGTTCGTATTTCTGTGTAACGATTGTCAAAGACCACCCAGAAATGTTGGCGGGCGTCAGTACAATCAAAAACCGATTTATACGAAAAGAAACGATCGAACACTTTCATTTATTGTAATAGTTAATTTAAAATCAATCAACAGACACACTACATAATATATATTATTATTATATACCATTATATATATATATATATATGATATTTACCTTTACATTGAAAATTGCTTTATTTGATTATCTTTAACATTATGTCAGAGTATCACTGACGTATTCGTTATGGCAAAAATATTTTAAGAAAAGATTAGAATTAAGTAAATTTTATTAGTATGAGGTGTTTATTCAAAAATGTTGATATTTATATTGAGATATCAGTTATATGTGATTATAAAATATTTGTAGAGCACAACACAGACCTGTTCTGATGATTTTTTTATTAAAAAACATATTTAATTTGTTCCTTCGGGCGATAAGATTGAAGGCTGTAGCAATGCCAGTATTTAGTGCGAACATAAAAAGCTTAAGCTAAAAAAACTTAAGGGGAGGTTCATCTCAGATAGACATCGTATATGGACAACGTCTGCTTAGCGACCAGCAGCCAGATCCTAGTCAGTTTAGATTGGTAGCCAAGCTTGTAGGTAGTAATATTATTCAAGAAAACAGATGTTTACTCTTAAAACATTTTTTCATATACATATTTTTTACATATTTATTAAATCAAGGAAATTATTGTAAATTTGATTACAATCAAAAGTGACAATAGAAACATAATCAACTCCATTTTATAGGCCGGCGACGCACCAGTTTCGCAATTGGAGCCAAGCTATTGCGGCCCGTTCATTCTTTTTGAGCCCGTTTGCTTTCTATTGTGTATACGAAAAGGCGCAGTATACATAACAAAGATTTAATTACAATAACATATCTTACAAAATGTAGTTACATAAAATTGTTGAAATTCACCAAGATCAACTCAATAAAAACGATTCCGACCGTGGGAAAGTATTAAAAAATTGGCAAGGCTACAGTATTTCTCAGATATAGAAAGTATTTTTAAATCTAAGGGCCTATACTTATCCTTGGGACCTTCAAGAAAAGAGCGTACACATTCCTTAAAGGTCGGTAACGCATCCGCTGCTCTCCGCGAGGGCATCATCCGCAAGGGATAGAGTTGTACATGGGCAGATGACCGCTTGCCGCTTGACTCCTGCTCGTTTGCCACCGATTTTAAAAAAAATGCGGATAATTGAAGTCCATCGCTTATAAACACTAACGGATAACAAATTTTAGCTAAGAAAAAAAACCTCTAAAATTCACAATCTAGCTAACATTATTTTATTGTAGGTACCTATTGAAGCAACCGTGTTTTCTCTATAGTCTATGGTAAGAGATCACCGCTCACATCCGATCACACTTGCGTTGCCGGCTTCATACGACTATTAATAAACATTTTTAAGGACCTCCGATATCCTCACTCACTCAACGACACACAGAATACCGTTTCAAGTACATACGACATTTCATGTTGAGTCTTCTATGAGCCCTTGGTATCACTTCGGACTAGCCGGCCCAATTAATGCGTTAGCATATGCTTCAGCATGGTTCTCTCACGAGTACGATAGTATTAAGGCACTCGCCCAGCCACTGTAAAATCCTTCCAGGGACCGAATAAATTAAATTATAATTGTCGAACTGGAATTCGAACCTGATACCTCACGCTTCTTGGAAAACTTTTAAAACCATTTTGCAACGAGACTTTCTTTTTTCTTTATTGTTATTTCATCTATATTGTATAGGTAAGTTTTAAATAAACAAGAATACTTACAATGTCAGAAATGTTGACATGAATATTTAAAATCAGTATTTTGTACATAAGAGCATTCAGCGTTGACTTTATTTAGACAACCGTGAACTGCGAAGCAAGGTTACACGTTATATTTAAATAAGAAGTATTCCGCGTTCATTTTAATGTAAAACAAAAGCATTAGAAACATTATCAAGTATGGCTGGTTATGGTTATGGAATGCAGTTGTGTTCTATATAACGCCCGCAGGTGAGTTGCGTCAGTCGTTGTAAGAGTTGCGCCTGCGCAGCCTCTCACTTAGGGCTTCAACATTCTCATTTGATCATAATTGTACGTTAATTGAACGTTTGACGTGTGCTATCGAGACATGACGTTCTACTTTGTCTATATTTGTGGACTAAATCTAGTAATAATAGTTTTTCAAAGTAAGCCAAGCTGTCAGGACCGTATGGTCGCACAGCGAGTAGTTATTCAAAATATTTTTTTTTTTCAATAATTTTATCCTTACTTTGTGTTATTTTAAAGTAATGGACCCGGCAGAGACCCTTCTGCCCCCTACTTTACTTACGGGGTACAATTATGAACTCTCAGCAATCCATGGGCCCACTAAACCCAAAATAAGATATCAAACATTACCCTCCATTTTTGTTTTCGGATAAATACCATCTTGACTATAAATAGTGTAACTAACACGACTTTCTTTTATATATATATATACACATTATCGGGCGACTGGATTTATACTGTCGCAACTGTGGGAATGTCATGCTGAAGCATATGTTAATGCACTAATTGGGCGATACCACGGGCTCACAAAATACTCAGCGTTAAATGGTACTTGTACTGTGATTCGCAGAGTTAGCTAGGATATCCAAAAGCCGTTAAAAGTGCCGCTTATGCGGCGTAAAAAGCCGGTAACACAACCAATGCGCGAACTGTGGCGCAGTTGTTCATGGGCAGTGGTGTTCTCTTACCATATAGGAGACCTATCTGCTCCGTTGCCCGCTATAGAAGAATAAAATAATAATATAAAAATCATTCAAATATTCAATGGTTTGTTCTGTGCCTTATAATATATCTGATTGCGATTTAACAATCAAATTTTGAAGGTAACAGCTTCCTTAGTTGCGAACTTTTATTGCACAACGACTTAAAAAAAAATACGAGTAAATATTACAGATGTATGAAACGTGTTTGTCAAATATTGAAAACCACATTGATTTTCGCTGTCCACCGTTTAGCACTTATCCGTGTGTTTAGCTGGTAATGCGTTTCTTTTGCTCATTAGTTTAATGATTTTTTGTTATTTCAATGGACATAGCCCTCTCCTTTGGACCTCCATGAATACCTGTCGTAGGCGACCTGCATCCAGCGCATTCCGGTAAAGTTCATAAGGTTGTCCACCTTGTGGATGGACGTACTACGCTGCGCTTGTCGATCCGTGGTCTCTTTGATCTCTTTGGTGGATATTTTTCAGCCCCATCGACAGAGGCGATGACCGATTGCTCGAGATTGCTCGAGAGCAGATGACTCTACATGCAAAGTGGCCAGTCGATTGCTACTTTAGCTTGCTAATTCTAATTATTCGATTACTTGGGATGAATCCAATCAATTGGTCAACATCAATTTTGACTAAAATTTATCGCAGTTAGATTCTATATATACTGACTTTTTTAAATATAAATACAGTAGGCTCTTCTTATGACTACATATATACAGTTACTCACTCAGCGAAACACAGTTTCACTGTTTCACGCTAGTATTTTTTGAGATCGTGGTATCATTTCGGACAAACCAATTGGTGCTGACACTCAGTATGTTTCTACCACGAGTAAGAAAACGTAAAGACATTCGCCTGGCCACTAGAAAGTCCTTTCAAAGACCGAATAAATTATAATTTTTATTCAAACCAGGGATAGAACCCACTATCTCTCGCTCTCAAGATGAACTCAAAATATTAAAATATTTACAAAAGTTACTAAGACCGCTGGTTTACCGTTACTTGACACAGTAGAGAGACAATAGACAACTCGCATTTAATATGTAAGTAGAACCACAGATTTACAATAGCGCAAGGAGGTATTTCAAGAGCATACGAATCGACAATATTGAAAAATAACGTTGATTTTAAACATCTAAGCACATATATGGAACGACGATCTCAAGAAGGTCGCGGGCAACCGCTGGACCCAGATGGCTCAAAATCATAATAAGTGTTCGTCTTTGAGGGAGGCCTATGTCCAGCAGTAGACTTGATAGGCTTATAATGATGATTATGTATACTTCTGGATACATCTATTTGCCCACCTTGCATTTTCAATTTCATATGGTCTTAGCTTAAAAATTTATATTACGTCGAGCAAAAAGTTTTAATGCAGTTTTGAAGCTGGCACATTCATATTTTCATTCGTCTTATTTGAATTTCGAACACAGGTTTTGAAGATATAAAAGACAATTTGGAGCTTGTTCGTTGATAGCAATCAATTTAATAAGAAAGAGAAATCGAAAATAAATCAATTGTTGTAATGTCATTTTAATCCATGAAATTTGTTTATAATAAGGTTTATGTAGGTAGAATTTAAAAAATTAATTTCTTTTGCCCATTAATAACTTTGCTTGTGTGGCATTGGCCTTTGTATCTCGTTCGGATTGCGTAAAGTGTATTCACCATAGCGATGCACCCACAACTTCTGCGCGGGCGCCATTTTATTATACGCGAATTGGGACACATGACCTTTATGACCGTAAACTTTGAATGTTAATAATTTACTGATCCATATCTTAGCAATGTTACATAAAAGTGACCATGGACAGGGATTATAATACATCTGTTGAACGTTTCATTTAGAAAATAGTAAGCTTTTCTAAATATGTCCCATCTTCCGGATCCGACAAATATTGTTTATTATATTTTAGGCAATTTTAATAATATTATTATATTTTTTTTATTCTATAGCAGACAACGAAGCAGGTGGGTCTCCTATAGTATGGTATATAGTATGGTAAGAATCGTATCTTATATAATAATAATAATAAATAGTAATAATATTATATCTCCGCTGCCCATGAACAACCATGCCAAAGTCCGCGAATTGGTTGTATTGCGTAGTGAGTCGGCATATGCTTCAGCGTGGCTCTCCCACGTGTGCGACAGTATTAAGACACTCGCCCGGCTACTGTCAAATTCACGCAGACTGAAGCTTTTTCGGAAACAGAATCCAAGGCCGTCAGATTAATATGAATTAATGTTATTTGGCTCGTTACAGCGCTATATGAGATCAGATCAGACCTTGACACGATAGTCGTACAGCCGAAGCAATTAGGTAATTCATATACCGTTCAACAGTTACAACTATTATTATTATCTTGATTGATTTTGTTTATTAATAAGATTCGTGTCAATTCAACAACCGTAATGCGAAAGTTGGAATTGTTCTCAGGGTCAAAACAATTACAGTATTCTTTTGGTATTAAAAATGGCGAACAGTGACGTCATGGGTAACGATTTCTATCCCCAGTCTGAATTTATTTGCATTTGGATTTTGAAAGGGCTTGATAGTGTCCGGGCGAGTATCTTAAAATTGTTTTACCCAAGGGAGAGACATGATGACCCAAAAATTAGACTGACTAATCCAGCGTGCTATAATTTTTTT
The DNA here is from genome assembly GCA_018230265.1 of Delias oraia. NCBI lineage: Eukaryota > Metazoa > Arthropoda > Insecta > Lepidoptera > Pieridae > Delias > Delias oraia. The sequence goes on along the minus strand of DWCF01000001.1, from coordinate 69,228 downwards.
ATATATACCTGTCAATGTTTCAGGCCGATCTTCTCTATGGTAAGAGATCACCACTGTCCATGGACAACCATGCTACAATCCGCACTTTGGTAGTATTGCTGACTTGTTACATAATGTCAAGGGCCTCCGATATCGTCACTTACTACGCGAAACACTACAAAATATAAATACGTATTAACATGCCGGCTCAATTCATGCGTCAGCATATGCTTCAACATGGCTCTCCCGCAAGGTTTAACACGGGGTGATAGAAAATAAGTATAAAATAATCCATATTACATGTTAAATAATAAATAATTACTGATACAAGAAGGGAACCGATACCAGACAACGTATGGGGAAGAAAGGTTCTCGAGTGGGGACCGCGTACCGGAGAACGCCGAGTAAGACATACTGCTACACGATGGAAAGACGATCTCATGAAGGTCGCGGGCAACCGCTGGTCCAGATCGCTCAAGATCATAATAGATGGGCGTCTTTGGGGTAGGCCTATGTCCATCAGTTGGCTTGATAGGCTGATGATGATGATACAAGAGGCTTATCACCGTTTATACCGCTTATATGAGGTTAAAGCCTACACCTCTAAAGCAAGGATTGGGGCGCGGTTGTTCATGGGCGGCGAAGATCTCTTACTATAACCCACCTTGCACTGTTCGATATATAATAAAGACAACCAAAAGGAGGTTATAATGTCGTGAATTTTGGCTCAGTTCCACTCCGATCTCATCGTCCGTGGACCAATTTCGATGTTTGAAAGTGTCATAAATCTTAGCTAAAGCTTTATTAAGCCTAATTTGTATATTTATTGGTCTTTATTTGACTTCTCAACATTATAGTATATAATAATAAATTATATATAATATATACGAATGATATAATTTCTCTTTATTTAATGCAGGACGCCTCCGACAGGTATTCGTGGAGGTCCAAGGGGGCGCCCTATGTTCAACAGCGGTTGAAATGATGATGATGATTTGACTTCTCAAAACATCTTACCATTCAGATATGTCTCATATATTAATCATACCCAACAAGTTTGTAATTAAACCCTCGTTCATTACAGTAGAGTTTAATAATACCATAATATTACCATATGTTATGTAACAGTCGAAAGTGTTCTCGTTCTTATAGGCACTTGTCGTTTATCAAGATTCCATTTGGGAATGTAAAAAGGCTGTTCGAATATTCAGTAAAAGTTTACCAAAACAAGAGACGCTTTCAATCAACGAATGTACTGTCAGCAAATGCTTTCTCGATATTCTACTAAAAGTTAAATATGTACTTACTGGTGTATGTTCAGGTAAAAAAATTTCTACATTATTATTATCTATATATTATTATTTATCTCGATATGTTCTTTTATTAGTGGTTTAGATATTATACCTAGCATTTCCACATAGCTTTTAATTGGTTTTTTTAACCAAAATCTCGAAACAGTTATCTTTCTTATCCTATATTTCCTATTGAAGAACGTTGGCTGTTTCTTAAATAGACGAACGAGTTTTACACATTCATTCTAATAGTATTATTTGATTATGTACCGGAAGGCAACAAGCAGATGTCCACTTCTGAACATAGGCCTCCCCCAAAAACGTCCATCTATTACAATCTTGAGCGATCTGGGTCCAGCGGTTGCCCGCGACTTTTGTGAGATCGTCTTTCCATCGCGTGGCGGGACATCCCACTCTGCGGTCACCACTCGAGAACCTTTCTTCCCCATCGGTTGTCGGTTCGTCGAGCGATGTGGCCAGCCTGTTGCCACTTCAACTTACTAATACGGCGGACAACGTCGATTACTTTGGTTCGGCTGCGGATAACCTCATTTCTGATTTTTAGACTCCGAACATAGTCCTCTCCGTAGCTCGCTGAGTGATTCTGAGCTTCTCCATTAGGCCCATGGACACGTAGCCCCAGTTTATGCGCAGGTACGTCGCTGGCCTTTAAGGGGATAAGTATTCTTTTCTTTAAGGTTCCCAAGTTTGGTATTGGTTGGGAAAAAACTCTGCTATCAGCTGGTACCATAATTAAAATACGCTCAATTATGGAAAGAAAGACACCGATGCATTTTAGACCGCGTATTCTATCAGATTGTGTCCAAATAATTTTGTTTTAGTTAATGGATATATATGAACATTCTGTAATGACACTTTAAATTGATTAAATACTCTTTTTATCAAAGGTTAACTTTTCGATACAGAAATAGGTAAACCAGAGCTTTTGCTGACCATACATCCATTGTTCCTCTCCTGACCTTGGAACAACGAGAGTCAAACGTGACTAGATCATAAAAAGTACACAAAGAAATCATTTGCGAAAATGTATAGCGCATAAATTGGTTTAGTGAAAGTTAATTGCAATGTAACGCCAACATTTTCTTATCACATAATATGATATATGTATAAATAAAATAAATTGCTGACATTTTATGCCGAGATAAACGAGACTCGGTCTAATCAAAAAGTAAAAGTGACGTATTGAATTGATTAGGAGTTGCGGTAGGTAGTCAATTAAATTGTCTCTCGGCTTCCGATGTTGAAGAAGCCTTAATAAATAAATAATTTAAAAGTATATTAAATTTTATAACGATTCGTACAAAAAATGTTGATTTATTTGCATCTTAATTAAGAAAAACCTAATAAATTGATCATACTATGTAGTTGAAGAATTCTTAATAGTTTCATTGAAGTTTGAACCTATGACTTCTGAATAATAAATTAGGTACAACGTACGTAACTAACGTAACGTATTGTATAAACTTAACCCGTGGGAGAGCCATGCTGATGCACTTATTGGCCTCGTCAGAAATGATACCACGGGTTCAGATAATGCTCTGTGTGAAATGGTTCTTATAATGTGTTTTGCTGAGCGATTGAGGATATTCGTGGTCCTTGAAATTATCCCGCTTCACCGCCGTGAAAAGCCGGCAACACAGCCAAACCGCGGATTGTGGTACCGTTGTCAATGGGCGACGGTATTCTCTTACCATATAGGAGACCCAACTGCTACATTGTCCGTTATACCAAAAAAATACAGGACCGCACATGGACAGCCACACTTCTATTAAGAGAATAATAATTATTATTAATTAAATTATTAATTATTATTTATTATTATTTATTATCAATTTCTATTATTATTTAAGTTGTGTAGCGGCTTTTTAGGCCACTTAAATTCTAATCATAATGGAGCTGATGAACTTTACGCTGATATTACTGCAATTTTAGTTCCTTTCAAACTATAAACCATTATATTAATATTATTACTATATTCAACGTTTTTTGAGCTATAAACCATCTTCAAAATACACTCACTTCGAATAAAACCTGTTACGTAGCTGAGACAATAGCATTTTTTCCATGACCCTGAAGGTCACGCCTCGTTAAATGAAATACGCTGTTATAATTGAAATCATTGAGAAATTTTGTAACAAGATTAACATGATTGCAATCACCATAGGTGACAATCTTGCTAGGTTAAAGTCTAGTGGAGCGATATATATCGCGTCTTCGTGGAAATCTTAGCGGTACAAATGAACTATAACTTTTGTTACCGTTATAAATGTTCGGCAGGAAATGGTGAAACGTTCTATGCCCATATTCGGTCGAATGAAGTTTAGATCCTTTTTTTATGTTCTATAGCTGACAACGGAGCAGGTGGGTCTCCTATACGGTAAGAGAACAACACAGCCCATGGACAACCGAGCCACAGTCAGCGCAGGGTTGTGTAGCCTAACTTTTACGCCGCTACAGCGGAACTTTTAAGAGCTTTCGATATCCTCACTCACTCAGAGAAACACAATAAAGTACCGTTTCATGCTAAGTATTTTGTGAGCCCATGGTATCATTACTTCGACGAGCTGGCCCAATCCTTCGTCAGCATGGCTCTCCCTTGGATGCGACACTATTAAGACACTAGCCCAACCTCTATCAAGCCCTTCCAGACACCGAAGAAATTATAAATTAAATTATAATTATCCGGGCCGGGATTCGAAACCGGTACATCTCACTTCGTGATCTTGCCCTATGATTCCACTTAGATACAAGGCTCTCAAAATTTTTTATTTTAATAAAAAAATGGTTTATGATATTAGTAAGATAGAACGGTTTTTAGCTAGAAATTGTTAAACTTTGAATTGCTGTGTCCGTCGTGTTTTCACACAAAATCGTTTAATTATTTCTCATGGATCTATGACTATTAAGAGCGTTTTAATCAATTACGTGTATAATAAAATTAAATTGCGGTCGTCGACCGATGTGTACATATAAGGCGATCCTCGTAATCAAAGAAAGAAAACTGAGCCTTTTACCGCCTGGAGGCACATCGATAGAAATGATTTCTCCGTAACTTTAACTATTATGTAATTTCAATTACGTTTTTAATAGACAGATAAGTATGCTATTCTTTAAATTCCACTGCTCGTTACTCGTTACTCACAATACACGTACTTACATCGAAAGTAAATCAAATTGAAAGTTAGTGTTCTCTAGCTACATAAAGTATTTCAATTTGGTTATAAAAATTAAAGCAATTATTTTCAGATTTTGCGAAACAAACCGTTTTACTGTTTGGAGATATTTTCCTCAGAGTTTCTGAAGTTTTTAAACCATTACAATTATATTCGTAACTGCTACTTAAGCGGCGTGAAAAGCAAGCGACAACACAGCATGCGTTCATTAATGGTGATCTTACAACCAGTATACCTGCCTGCCCCATTCTAGTAATTTTTTTAACGCCGAAAGTTTGTAAGTACCGATGGTTGGATGTATGTTACTCTGTCACGTAAAAACTAATGATTGATTTTAATAAAACTTTAAAATAATATAGCTTCACAAAGCTTAATAATAATATATAGGCTATAAGATATATATTAAACTTTATGGTAGAGCGGACGATAGAGCAGGTGGGTCTCTTATATGGTACGAGAATACCGCGCCATAGTCCGCGCATTAGTTGTGTTGCCAGCTTTATACGCCGTCTAGAAAATCATTCCAGGTGTTTTTAACTGTGTAAGTACTTATGCAAGCAAACTTTCTAAGGTCCTAACAGGACAATGTTTCGTCACAAAGCAATTTATCTGAGCTATCAACATGAAGTCTATTTATCAACAAAGCTGCCATGTCGACATGCCTGTATTCAAATTAACAGATCGTGACCATCCTTAACAATAAATGTTGCCGGGCTGAACTTTCACCTTAGACCTATTATTATAATATTAGTCTATTGGTCCTATTTGCCCATTTGCCTGACTTGATAGCCCTTATGCAATACTATTACTGTGGAGCCTGTGGAGGATGCGTGTCTTTTTTCTTTCTGTTTCTGTAGAAAAAAGTATTTACTGCAGGTTATACTTTTGTATTGGTGGACCAAACTTTTTCTTTCATTATATTTATGTTTGTATGTATGCTATTACCGGCGCAATGGTTGGGCAGACAGCTGCAAGTTACCCGTTTTAAACTAACCTTTATAATCATTGTGTTTTCATTCTTTATAGTTGCTTTGTTATTGAATTGGTAACTTATAAGTAAATAAATTGAGTTATTCAGGTATATGGTATAGCCAGAGTTTTCCATTAAGTATTTAAACTTACAAGATACGTCTAACTTTCAGGTGGAAGAAAAGCCTTTTTTTAATTTATTTTATAAATTACACACCAAAATATAAAGGCACTGAAAGTGATTCTGATTTGAAGATAAACTTTAAATCAGATTTTAATATAACATAGCAATTTATAAATATTTTAACAGATAAAATTTTCTTTATTTTACAGTATTGCGGACAATGGAGCAGGTGGATCTCATATATGGTAAAAGAACACGCCCATGGACAACCGCGACACAGCTCGTGCATTGGTTGTGTTGTCGACTTTTTACACATGTAAGCGGAATTTTAAAGGGCCTCCGATATCCTCACTTACTCATCGAAACACAGTACAAGTACCGTTTCACGTTGCGCTTTCTATGAGCACTTCGGACGAGCCGGCACATTTAGTACGTCCGAATATGCTTCAGCATGGCGTATTATGTAACAGATGTATATAATTACAGGATCTTTACGAGCATAGCAGTATCTGAAAACAATAAGGCTTTAATTCTTTATGTGTTTGGTTTTGTACAATGGTTTTATACATTACAATTAGGAAACTGGAGATATTAACAAAAAAATCTCAAGCGACAGTATCGTTTCAAAATTCTTGTAAATAATTCTTATACCTTTGTATGATCTATCTTTGTCTTAAAATAAGATTTAAAAGTTTGTCACTGAAGTATATTACTTCGTTTTTTTATCTTATAGCGAAGGGTTCTATGGTTAAAGATCACCGCCGGCCATGGACTACTGCGCAACAATCCACGCTTGTTTTATCGGATTTTTTACGCCGCTGAATCGGTGTAATTTCAATATTTTCCGATATCCTCACTCAGTGGAATACAGTACTGTTTCAAAACTGGCATTCTCTGAGCCTGTGGTATCACTTCAGACGCGCCGCCCCAATTAATGCATCAGCATATTATGTGCAGAATGTCTCTCCTACGGGTAAGATTTATTGTAACAGCTAACTCAGACTTATTAAATATATTATTTGATAAATGAGATATATTTATTACAACCGCAATTAAAATTTATACTGTATTAAAAATTGTAATGGAATTCTGATGTTCTTTAAAAACTTCAAAGTTTAGGTCAATTGCTTAAAATTGACCTTCAATGCTGTATATTTGTGTTTTAGCCTTAAATTCTCGATTTGCACATTAGCAAATAAATAGCGCTAACCGACTTAACCAGTATTATCCGGAAACGGAAAAATGTGTGAAATGAAACTAGTTTTACGGAAATAAACTATTTGGGCCACGATTTTTTTGATATTACAGTCAGGTCGCGATAAAACGAAACTCAAGGGAATTAAAAAATATTAATTACATCAAATAATGTGTTACAAATTACAATTAGGTTTGTGGTATTGTGTGTAAGTTGGACTATTCCTGTAAACAAGGTGCATAAATAATGGGAATATATGAAAGAATGTCTTTCAACCGTAAGAGAGTCGTGCTGAAGAATGCCGTCCACGTATCCTCTCGCAAGAGGATAATGCGTTAACATATTTCGTTCAATAAAGCAAATATGCAAAATCTAGTTACCTTTATACGGGACGTAATATAAAACAAAGCGTAATGCTAAATTCATTTGTGTAACAATTCCGTAACAAGTACGCCGAGGGCGTTCTATTAACCTTGTGATCTGGTTTAGTGTTTTATATGATATTTTTCCTTCAGCTATATGCTATTAAATTTTGTGCTAAAATCAATCAATATAGCTGAGATTACGCGGAACTAAAACAAACAGATATACAGACGGACAAACAATATCCGGGATATTTAATTCTTCATAGGGGAACAAAATACGAATTCAAATAAATAAAAAACAATAGTTTGTTACTTATACAAGAAATAAATATTTCTTTTTAAATTAACAGTGTTTTCGAATTGATACCACGGGCTCACATAATTCCAACATGACACAGTAGTTGTGATTTTGATGAGTGAGTATATCGGTGGTCCGTGATACAATACCCTTCAAGCGCCATAAAAAGCCGGCAACATAACCAAAAGCACGGATTCTGTCGCGGTTGCTCATGGCCGATGGTTATGAGTAACTATAATTGTAAACATAAGTACATACATTATTGTAGAAATATAAATTTAAATTAAATCAAATATGCCCTAAGCTCACTGTACACTCTAATATACGGAGTTCTATTATCCGAATATCTAGAGATATATTACGATTCGAGTTTCTATTGTAAATAAAAAATTTTTTTTGCAAAGATGGCGGCACCGTTAGAGTATCAGTCTTGGCATCTTATCAGCAATAACACGCCAGTGAGTAATAAAAACCTTTATCATACAATGTGTGTGGCTTTCGTCACGCACTACATTCTAAGGATATTACAAGTGGATCGATATCTCAGTGGGCGCAGTTTTTATTTACACAGAATGTATGTGGTGTTTATTATAATAATAAAGATTTAGGTATATATTTTTCGAAACCAGTGTTCCGCAAAGTACCACGGCAAGCTCACCTTCGTCGCTAATAGGTGTGCCTCGGTAATTAGTAACAGTAAGATAAATTCGAGTAAAAAGCGAGAGGTATTTGTTCCATTCGTTTGTTACTTAATAAATAAATGTTTATGAGAATATTCAGCATGAAACGATACTTGTTCTGTGTTTTGCAATGAGTGAGGATATCGCAGGCCATTAAAATGATGCTCACGCGGCGTAAAAAGTCCGCAACACATCCATGCGTGGTCTATGGCGAGGTTGTTCATGGGCAACGGTGTTCTCTTATAATAGACAAATATATTAAAAAAATAATTATTAATATTTCGGTTCGTTTTTTCTAAATAAACAACAATAAATCTTTCACTGGCCTGATTTTTCGCATTCGTTCAATCATGAACGTCAGTAATGTAGGTGTATGCCAAAATTGCATTTGAATTAATATATGATTAATGATTAATTAAATATTTTTCGAACAACTTTAATCATGTATGGTTTCTATGTGGGTTAAGAATTTTGCACTTAAAATATCACTATTTTATATACATTTTAAAGAATATGTTCTTATATGTTCTCTTGTTATGACAAGAGAGTAATTTTTGTATGGGGGCGCTGAAAAATTGTGCTCAGCGACTTGTGGTGGGAAATACAACCGACCGATACCCCTTTTTTATGAAAATGGTGGCAAACGATCAAGAGGGTTACCTAGGATAAGTTCGACGCCCATGGATACCCCTAACACATGCAGGGCCGCTGATGCGTTACCGGCTTTTAAGGGACAGATATGCCTTTTTTTGAATGTTTCCAAATCGTATTGGTTTGGAAATACCTCCGCTGAAGCCTTACTTTTATACATTTTATGTATACTAATTGTTTTTTATGGTGTTTTGTAAGTTTAAAAAATATAGTAAAATAGTAATAATTGTGCTAAAAATAAATATCTTTAGCTGTCACCATTTGAAAATTGACATCTAAATCGTCAGTCGCCCGTGGCAAATAAATGGTCTTTAAAACACTTTTTACACATATATTTAATTAAACACGATTTTTAGAAGCTCAGGCGACAAGTGAACAGTTTCATTAATTAAAACCGGATACGCCATCAAGAACCGCATTTGGAAATCGCACGAGCAAAAAATTGTCTTACATCGATTACCGCACCTGACCCGAGAAAGTAAATACATCAACCTATAACCAAGCCATTGAACTTGCAGGCTTATACGAGATATACTTTCACCCGCCTTATTTGACTATGACTTTTGGTATGCTGAGTCAGCATAAGTCTTGTGTGATACCGAAGACTGTTATTACCAAAAAAATGTTTAGGTGCGTTTGTATATACAAAAACATGATTGCTGTTGATGCTGATGCACTAATGGGGCCGGCTCGTCTGAAATGATACTACGGGCTCACAGAATACAAACGTAAAACATTACTTGTATTGTGTTGATGAATGAAGATATACAAGGTCTTTAAATTATAACGGTAATCGGCGTAGAAAGCCGGCAACACAATCAAAAGAGCAGATTATTGCGCATTTCGCCATGGGCAGTGGTGTTCTATTACCTTTAAAGAGAGCCTGCCACGTTGTCCACTATATAAAAAAGTACAATGTCATTGTTATAACAAATGTTTCCAAAGTTCGTGGGTTAGAAGTATTATGAAACATGAAACAATGTACATCTTACCGGAAATCGTCACACCCGTAATACATCTCATTAGGAAAACTTTCTTTATTACAAAGCAGCTTTTGTATACCATAGATGTGATTACGGTAATCGCTTCGATCTAACATTTTCGTTACGACACTATTCAAACGTTATTTAAAGAGATTTATATTTTTTTTATGGAAATAGTGGCAAACGAGTAGAAGACTCATTATAAGCGGTCCGTCAGCCTTGGGTACCCCTAGCGGTTGTCCTGGTGTGCTGCCAGCTTTTAAGGAATAGGTAAGCTCGTATACCTATGTTTGTATTTAAAACAAAATATACATTTTATATGATTCAATTGCTGTTTTTGTATTATCATAGAACTTTTCTTTGAATTTATTTATCATTTCACGTCGTTATTTTTAGAAAGATTTAAAGTTTACATATGTTTCGTGTCGTATTTAATACAGAATAAAATATTATTCTCCAAATATAATGTAACATAATGTTCTCTGAAATACGGTGTTCTTGAAAAAATTTATAAATATAAAACCTTCGTTGTGATGTAAATGATTCAATATAATTATATATGGTTTTGACGAAATTATGTTTAAAATATTATATCTTCCAAGGTCTTGTTTAGTACTATCCATGTTCAAGGTTCCACCTACCCACATTGACATACAAAACATACATGGTATCATTCTACTGATATTTTTTTACATTAGTACTTTATACAAGACAAGATAAACCAAAATTAACTCAGGATTAGATTTATTTTTATGGTAACCTATACCTTACTGTATAAATTCAATTTTTTTAGTATAGCAGACGACAGAATCTCCTCTATTAAGATATCACCATGGACAACTAGGATATATTCCGCGCTTTGATTGGGTTACCGGCTTTTTCGCCACTTTTTAACGATATTTATTCAACAGCCTGCGATATTCTAACTCACAGAACCAAACACAGTACAAGTACTGTTTCACGCTGGTATTCTGTCAGCCCGTAGCATAACTTAGGACTAGCCGGTTCAATTAGTCAGCATATGCTTCAGCAAAGCCTTCCCACAGGTGTCACAAAGTGAAGACACTTACTTGCCCAGCCACTGTCAAGCCCTTCTAGTGGCTGTGTAAATAATAAATATAATTAAAAAAATTTAACCGCATGAGGGGAAAAATTCTTTAAGCTAGTTAACATGAAATTATTGCATATAACTAACAATATTATCTCTTAGCTAAAAATAACTCTATTGTACGTATAAAATATTTTGATTGTAAAGATTAAACTATAATTAATTCTAATTAAAATCGATAAAATTTCCATTTCAACGCTATTATATGTTGTTATATAATAAAGCTGCCAACATATAATCTATAGCTCTTTCACAGATTATATTTATTAACCTTTGTATCATAAATTATGCTGTTATAATAGATAATCATTATAGCTTGATCATAGAGACCTGATAGTAATAATTCAATATTAAAATCATGTTTTTATCTTAGGTTTTTGGCTCTTTTATATAATATTAGTTTTTTATTTTTAGAGCAGGAGGGTCTGATCTATGGTAAAAGATCACTGCCGCTTTTGCACAACCGCGCCACAATATGCGCTTGGGATGTGTTGCCGGCGTATATCTTCAGCGGTATAACTTGATGGACCTCCGGCAACCTCACACTCTCCAAAACAAATCAAGTACCTACAAGTCACACCCGTATTCAGTGTGCTCGTGGTATCAATCCGAACGAAACCACGCATTTAGTGCTTCCTAGTATTTTTTTATATAGGGGATACGGTAGACGAAAAGTTGCCGACATAGCAAGCTGAAGTAGCAATGGTCAGGCCACATCGCACGTACAGCGGATGGCCGATGCAGCCGAAAAGTGTTAGAGTGGAGACCAAAGACCCGCAAACGCAGCGTGGTACAGACGATCTTATAAAGGTCGCGGGAAGATGCAGGATGCAGGTCGCCTCCGACAGGTATTCATGGAAGTCCAAAGGAGAGGCCTTTGTCCAGAAGTGGACGTCTGCAGATGAAATGATTATGATGATGATGATGATAGAGGGTAACACAACAGGCGGGTCTCCTCTATGGCAAAAAATCACCGCCGCCCATGGACAACTGCGTCGGAATATGCACTTTTGTTGTGTTACCGGCCTTTTATGCCGCTTAAGCGATATAATTTCAAGGACATCCGATTTTCTCACTCAGCGAAACACAGCACAAGTGTTGTATCACGCTGGTATTCTCAATTCATATCATTCCGAACAATTAGTGTGTTAGTTGCTCAAGTTCTTAATAAAATATAATGTAAGACACTATACTGTAATCTTTTTTATATCAATTTAACGATTCTCTCAAACGAAACGCTATCGAAAAGATAATACTAATTGATTAATCAAAATAATAAGGTTTAATTGCTTTATCTAAATACATTATTAAAAAGTTCTTGTTTAACAAAAGTGCAATGAAATTTAATGGCGTTGTTTATGCTTTAATCAACATTTACAATTTAATTGCCATCTTAAAATGGTAGCCTTGCTTAACATAATAAATTAAATTACTGATAAGGCAACAACAAGACATACAATACATATTTATATTCACCGAATCGAAAACGTCTTGTCAAGATTTATAAATGACAGAATGATTTTTTGTAATTATTTAATTTTTTTATTGTTCTTGGTTTTATTTATTTGTTACATCTGTAGCCAAAATATCTTATATAAATATTTCAATAATATAAAAAATACAAACCAAAATATACAGTTTAAATTACACGAATAGATAAAAAATATAAGAGATTCAATTTTTAATGGGATTCGTATGCGGGGAAAAGCCAGCTACACAACTGGATAGCAGCGTAGTTATCCTTAGGTGATATTACAACCCACCTATCCTATCATAAAAAACAAATAGATTTTCTTTCTTTCTAAAGAAAAATTATTTATTCTCAAAGCCAAAGGTATCGCTAAGCTGCATAAAAAGCCGACAACACAACTAAAGTGTGAATTATAGCGCGCTTCTCCCATGAGCGGTGGTGTCCAATTACAAATTACAACCCAAGTTATGGTGTCCAAGTACAATCACAGTTTCTTCTCACTATAAAAATATTTACTTTCAAAACCAATGTTAGGATAACATCGCAAAACCGTTATCGCAAAAGCCGACAACACAACAACACTATAAAACGTGAACAGTTAATGTTATCCATGGGCGGGGATCTCTTTTCATCAGATGACATGTCTGCTTCCATGTCCGATATATTTAAAAAATCCTTTATTATTAATTAAATTATAATATTTTAACGTGTGGGTACTTCCTAGTTCCCTTGCCAGAGATAATAAAATCAATACAAAATGGTGGTATAAAATCAACAATGAGAAGGTACATTGCCCTCTGTCAGCTTTGATATCGTCCATTAGGATGTCCATGATTTATTAATTAATTATATTTTTTTCAGGCGTGTCTCTTCTTTGGTAAGAGATCACCGCCGCCAAAAGAGAACACGTCACAATCCATGCTTTGCCTGCGATATCCTTACTCCGCGAAACAGAAAAGGTAGTCACGCAGGTATTCTGTGAGCCCATCGTAGCACTCCAGATGAGCGGCCCAATCAAAGCATCATATATGCTTCAGCATGACTCTCCCACAAATAAACATATGCAATTATAAAATCTTAATTAAATAATTTTTTTATAGTTAAGCGAAGTAAAGCGAAAATATATATTTATGAGTAAAAATTTGCTTGAAAGAGTAATTTAAAACTGTTAAGAATGCAAATTTTAATTATGATTTTTATGTTTTCAATAGGAATTAAAAAATGTTCTAACAAAAAACTCTAAAGATGTCTGTGAAAGTATTTTATGAAAATTACAAAGAATTCGATATTTTTTACCGACATTAAATGAATGTGTATCAGTAATTAATATGTATTTAATTTAAAAAAAATTAATTCTATAGGGGACAACGGAGGTGGGTTTCGTATATGGTAAGAGAACACCGCCGCCCATGGACAAGCGCGCCATAGACCGCACATTGATTGTGTTGCCGGCTTTTCACGCCACTTAAACGGCACTTTTAAGGGCCTAATCGCACACACTCGGCGGTGTTCTCTTAACATATATAAGATCCACCTGCTCCATTGTCCGATATACCATAAAAATGTATTTATTTTTGTATGTTTCGGTTAGAGTCCGATCATTTCATTTTTATGAAAAGTATGGCAACAGCCGATCAAATGAGCCGTATAGCCATAAACCTATAACAATGCTATGCCATTGATATACACCATTCAATTCGCTAAACCCCCTTTAATTGGCTGAGTGCTTTGTATCCGGTACAAATTGTCTGAATGAGCATCATTGAATTTGAATGTATAATCATTTAACAAGCGCCTGAGCCCAGCTTCGCTTGATTTGATAAGCGGAAGCCATGACATCTTGCTATTAATAATCGTTTAAAAGCAATCACATAATATTTAATAGTTGCCGAAGTGAAAAAAACCCCTGAGCGGTCCTGTGAGGCCGACGTGTGGGCAATCCTAGTATGCGCTGGTTAGATGATAATCTAGTCTCGCGGGGTTCGAGGCTGGAGAAAGAGGGTTATAGACCGGGCGAAATTGCTCTCTGTGGTGGAACAGGCCAAAACCCTCAAGGGGAGGTAGCGCCATCGGGTAAGGTAAGTAATAATATTTAAAATTAATCAATATAAAAGATGTACTTGGCATGATAAATTAAAAATTTCAGTCATTAGCGGTGCGCATCGCCTGAAACTGGGCTATCAAAATAGTCATCAAAATACTGTACAATTTCTCCCAGCAAACCTCTCAACTCGCCCCAGGACTCCAACCTAGATCTGATGAGGATCTGGAACCCATGCCTCAGCAAACACGCTCGATGAAATATTACTCTTAGATATGCGGTATTATTACACACATATAATGAGAAAACCAGAGAAGATTATGTCGGTTGAAATTCAGGCGGTTGATATGGCCCATTTAAAACAAATTGATAAAAAAGTATTTCAGTTTATTAATTATGAATAGAAGTGTTGGATATAAAGCTACCAATTAAATTAATTGAACTTTATATAATGAATTAAACTGACAGAGACAACTGAAAAAATGAACAACTCCTACAATAAAAACTACAAATATAATTAAATGTGAATCAAAAGGTAACCTGATTTCTAACATAATATTTTTATCACGTATGTATTAAAAGCTCTCGTCATTCATAGTTCTCAGAGAGCAAAAACTCAAGTTTTGAAATTAAAGTGGGCGCGCTGGCTTCATCACTCAATCAACAGCCCGACGAACAAAACAAGTTCAAAGTATCCGATACTCATATAATAGTTATTGCTTTTACATTTTATACGTCTATGTATACCGAAAAGTAGTGTCACGCAGTATGAGAGTACCTTGTTCATTAATAGATGTGCCTCGGAAAATAATGTTCTTTTATAAACTGATGTTAGGTGATAAGTAAGGATAAGAAAAATACTTCGGTACACATAAATCTACATGCGAATGCACGAACGAGAGGTTTTTATTTCATTATTTTGGTACTTAATAATAAAATGTTGTATATTAGTAACATGCTTTGCTTTGTTTGTTTGTACCTTTAAAAATTTAACTTTCCCTAGATGTACCTTGCACACAAAAAGTTTGCGAAACACTGTCGTTGAGCGTAGGAAATACAAAATAATAATAACAGAACAAAAAACGAGATATATCAAGGAATAACAGTACAGAACACAGATGATATAAAATATTTGTATTATTTTAAATATATACATATCTATATGTATTATTATTAATTGAACAAAAGCTGTCACCCACTAAAATAAATCCACTATTATACAAAAAGTAAAACCACACAATCCTACAAAAACAATCCTACATCGATGTTTCTTGTTACAATGACACAATGAGATTATTTTAAACTTATATACCCACACGGAAAGATTATGGAAATCAAGTATGTTATAATACAAACATTTTTAAAGTAAATCAATATTATTTTAAGTGCAATAAATACGTCCATTTATCTTGGTTTTATAGAATTTATCGAAAATAACAAAATCATAAAAAAAAATTCGTTACTCAACAATTAGTTTCTGAATAAATTATAGAATCTTAAAGCGTTTATGGCAAGTGTGTTATGATTTTATGAATCTATGGCGAGATTGTTTATGACAGTTGTCAATTGTCAGTATGACAACTGACAATGTTCATGTTCTGTTTTTTTAATGTTAGTGTAAAACCAAACCATGCCTATGTATATTGCATTTTATTTTAAATTATATGTGATATGTATTTGTGTTACTGTAATATTTTTTGTATCGATATTTCTGCTTTTCATTTTAAATACCTCATTTTTTTTTATTTATTTGCATATCTGTGTGAGTATATACATATCAAAACTTTTATTCTCTCTTTTACGAAATATATCTTTTTTCCAAAACTGAGAGGGTACCAATACAAATATCTTGTGAATGTTTCAAACAATTTTGTTTGTTATAAAACCAACACAACAAAACACTAAACTACGATCAAAATAAGATAATAAGATTGTGTTGTTCAAACAATCTCGTCATTTTCATAATAATTCTTAGCACGTTATAAAAAGGATGTCCGTTAGAATTCTGAATATTAATACAACGCTCCTAAATATAGTATCTTACGGCGAAATTTGAATGGTTTAAACTTTCAAACTTTTAAAAGAAGTCGTTTGTTTTTATGTTTGGATCGAAAGTAGGTAGTAGTTTTAGTCTATAAGTTGATTGTTAGCTACTGTTAGAAACTCTTTGTTTATTGAACAGAGAGCGACGCTGATATTTCCAAAATCTTTATGGGTTTGGGTTACGTTGTAATGATCAGATAGAAAACTACTAAAATAACTGTTTCTTATTACTATATAATAATAAAGTAAAATGTATTGAATTTATATCTAAAAAGGTATTTTTTTATCTAGATACTTGTAAATAATAAACTTGCGATAGGGACTTTGTAAAAGAACCGACTGTTGTTTTAATATCTATACAGTTTTAATAGGTTATTGTGTATAAAAAATATTTCACATTAGAAGTATCTACCTGAGTTGTGTTCTATATTTTAAAACCACAGACAAAATGGATAATAGATACTTCCGGCCGTATTCATAAATTCAAGGACGCACCCAGTCTGCACCCCACATCCGCTTATGCCAGGGTCGAACCGCCAACGAGCAAAAACTCAAGCATATGGGATGACTATAGACAAATCAGCTGTTTTCGAACAAATATAAAGTCAACGCTAATTTATACTAAATCCAGCAATAATTCATAGAAACGTACCTATTGTTTTTTTTTTTGGTGGGTCTTCTATATGGAGAACAACGCCGCCCATGGACAACCGGCTTTTTACGCCGCTTAAGCAGAATTTTAAAAATAAATTATAATTTATAATTGTCCGGACCGGGATTCGAATCCTATACCTCTCGCTTCATGGTAGACTTATTAAACCACTAACTACGAGGAATCCTCAATTTACTTGGCAGTGTCACTATTTAGGTAAAAAAGATTTGTAGCTATAAACTTACGTGACAGTTACTTAACAATCACATTATTTATTGGTGCATAATATTGTTTGATGACAGAAGTGTATATTACGTAGAATGGCACATCATTTGATGTATGTAGGAGACATTTTCGACAACTTCACAAAGTAAATGTTGTATTTAAATTAAAAAACATTAAGCTTATTTTTCTACATAAAAATAGTAAGTTAAATATATGTTTTCAAGACGCGCTGCTAAAGTGGTTAATGTAATGAAATCGAGTATCTAAAGTAACATAAACTGGGTAAACGATCCTTCCCGGTTCGTGGCCTGCAGTAGCAATACACTATGATCAACTTGTCGCATTAGCACTTCACTTTCACCGCAACCAAGAATTTCTGTACTCATCTTCCGTAGTGTAATTACAGGAGTTCGGACCGCCCTTCATCACGATACCTTCCACCTTGATCGATGATGGACTTTCTCGAAAATTGAACGAAAGTGTGTCGTGTGAAAACTCTTGTTTTTTGCATGGAATTCGCTCGGAGATTCACGATCAAGCGCACTTTCCTTAACAATATCCTAATATTAACGCGAAAGTGATTTCTGCGTGGAGCCCAGTACTAATTTCGGTTAAAATACACTTTAGGTTGCCCCTTGCGAGATTTTTGTGTGGCGCCAATTGTGTTCGCTCTGAACGCAGTGCAAAAATTAATATAAAAAAAATAATTTTAAAAAAATATAATAAAAATAACGAACCTAACCTAAAATTAAAGCAGTTAAGACAAACTTGGATATCCTCTTTAATGTACACGCAAATCTCTGATAACACCTAGATATTGCTTAAATTTATCCAGAGAATATATAAACTAATTTTATATACATATACGTATATTTATATATATTGTATATATATACTATATATGTAAATATAAGTAATAAAAAAATATAATACGATATAAAAATATAATATAAACTTGGCGAAAATTCAAGGAGCACCCTTAGAATCTATCCCTAATTTCAATTAATTTGCTTCAACTACAATTACATGATACAAACAGATTTCTTGCTGCCTGAATTTTTGTCAAAATACCTTACTGTTTGCTTTTTTTCATACCCTTAAAAATTTTCCTGTTGCCAAAAGGTCCCAAAATTCCAATCATAAATTCATAGAAAAATTAAGACAAAAATACGGTAGCAGTACGGTAGGTATATTTTAATGCTGAAAATAATCTTTCGTGCATTTAAAGCAAATACTTTTAATAAATATTATATTTACTTAGTGATAAAATCGATAGTAGAATTTATATCTTAGTTTCATACATATTAAATTTCTTAATTAGAAGTGTAAGGTTAATTATTTAGTCTTTACATAATTTATTTAACATATAGTATTATAAGTTAACTAATTAATTAATGCCTTAACGTCAAGGATTGATTTGGCTGCAAGTAATTAAGTAAAAAGGTCGTTTAATTAATGTTGTACACGCCTTGAAACTAACCAGAACTAGCCAATTAGGTATCCTATCTAACTACTAAAAGCCCTAAGTATATAAGGCATTTAGATTCTGGTTTCAAATCCAGAGATCCTTATAAGCAAGGAAAAGTAGGACACGATGATAATGTACAGTATAACTTTTACATGGAAATGTAATAACAATTGCATTTGAAAAAATATCTTCTCACAATTCTAATTTGTAAAAATAATATGTCTAAATATAATAGGAAAGTATAATTAGTATCTTGAAGTACAGATTCTATCGTTGTTAATATTTTATACAAGCATTCAAATTGTACTATTACAAAAATTATTAATAGTAATACACATTGCATTCGAATTTCATATCAAAGCAAGGAACGTAAAACAAATTACTGCACGAATGCACGCTGGTCGCTGAGAACAGAGTCGAGGCAGCGGCCGGGGGGCTCCACAAACGCAGCCCCTCTACCCGCCTGCTCCCCGCATCATACCCGTATTGAAGCGAGAGGCGACAGCCTGCCAGCTGCGCGATCGTCTTGTGTTTTTCGGATGTCGTAGTAGAATTGACGTTTCTTTCATTTCTTTTGTGTTAAATAAACAAATAAAGCTGTTTTTTTTACATGCGCGTGTGAAAATTTACCGATAGCGTTGTTTAAACATTTCCAATCAAAACATATAACCATTGTGGTTTTTAGTCTCAGTGTACATTACTTGGATTCCCAGTGTATATTGTCTGTAAAAAAGTGAATAAAACCAAGAGTGGTGCTATTTTGAGTCCCTGTCAGGTGCCCGGGGACATCAGTGATCAGTGATTGTTGTCGTGGCCGGTTTCCGTTGTGGAAACTTTCATAACGTGCATATTTCTGTGGGTAATGCTTTTCTAGCGAATGCGAGCCAAGCTTGCACGCATTCCTCAGGGAAGCAAGTGCCGGCAATAAGCATTTTACGGTGAGTAAAGCGCGTCTAAGTTCATCGTACTTTGACCCAATATTGTTAAATGTAACCTGTGGTTTGCATGTGAAATCGATGCTGAATGCAGCTTGATGTGATCTTAGGATTTACTGAAATTATAGGTAGAATATTGTGTACCAGATTTACAATGTGATTTCAATCTATATTGAGTTATGATCAGCCTAAATAATAAGAAAGCATTTCTATCCTTAACAATAGAAATTGTATGCCATACCTAACAATGTTTAAATTTCAAATGCTATATGAACTTTAGACATCTTTTTGTGTTTAATTTAGAGGTCAATGAAATTTTAATGTTATTGTGAAATTAATGAGTACTAAGTAGGAAAGATAATTTGAATTCCAGTTTGCTGAGCCAACATTAGAATACGGACTATCTCAGTTAAGATAATCAGTATATAAAGCATCATAAATAACTATTATAATTATACTATATGTATAATAATTATGATACTGGTTTAAAATTACATCTTTCTGGCACAATTTAAAAATTTTCATTTAATTATTTTTTACAATAAGGAGTTTTGGTTTAAAATGTTAATATTTGCTTGTTTATATAAACTTATGTGCATCTGTGTTATGAAACACTATGCTTAATAAAACATATTGTTTACAAATTACTGACAATAAGCCTTCATGTTTTATGTACACAATTGTTTAATAATTTAATATGGATACAGTCATCTGTCTATGAATTAACCATGACAGTAGCTAGGTAGTTATAAGAGAAGTACATGCCTATATATATTGTTATTTTTACTTTTCTTTTTGATCAATGTGTAAAGCTAAAATTCACACTTGAGCGTGGTAAAGGTATATGATCAGTCATTTTGAAAGCAAGGATTTCTTTAGAATTCGTTATGCCATATGGAAAATATTAAAGTTTTATCTAATTCCACCACATACATTAACAAAGTCAAAAGAATAAATATATAGTGTAGTATATATTACGTTGCTTAGTAAAATTTTTAATTAATGCCTGCTCCCTGATCTTATTTTATTACTTATAAAAAGAAATATTATTTCATAAATGTATTTATTTATGTAGTTGAATGATTAGTTTCTACAGTTAATTACTGTAGGTATTGAGTTTTTATTGAATTTTGAAGGCCTTAAATTTTTTTATTTATATTTTAATGGTGGCATTGTTGTTCCACATTGGTTATATAAAATTATAACTGCATTGCAGTCCATAACTAATATATAATGTTTTATTAACCTATTTATTTTCCTTCATAACATAATGCCTTAAATATATTTTAGATAAGTTGTGCTACTTAATTCTTTGAGTCAATCTATAGGTTATATTATATGAATTGAAAAATATTATATTATAATTAATAGTGTTAATTAATATAGTTATAAAATTAATAATATTAATATTAAATTCTGATTTTTTTAAAATAACATATCCAATATTTAGGTTATAATGTAGTTGAGTTGAAGGTTTGATTATATATACAAATTACAGACCAATATAACCAGACAGATTACAGACAACAGACCAATTTACAGATTACAGACAAATACTAGAATTACATACAATCTGAATTAAAAAATAAAATACTAACATTATATCTGGCATTCAAAGCCTACTCAAACACAGAGACAAAAAGTTACGCCTATGAATTGGAGTCTATGACAGTAAAGACAAACCATATAATAGAGGTGTGCCTAGTTTGTATGACAATGTGTACTGTTGTTTTCAGGGAATCGACTGGAGGCGACTGTGACGGGGCCGGCAGCGGCGGGCTGCTGGCCATGAACGCCACCCAGGTGCAGTGCGAGCCACACGACTTGGTCGTGCTCATTAAATGTAAGTCACATAATATAATTATGACGGTACATTACAAAGCGTTTTCTGTTTATGCTGATTTTCTGCGTTTGGTGGGCGGATGTTGGATGATATTATGTTTGATGTTTATGTCTGTCTATGGCATCAAAGCTTCTAAACGCAATGATTCCTTTTCAATGTGTTTTGTTTTGAAAGATAGATTTTAGCCAACATTAACATTGTATTATAATTACTATATAAACTTATTTTAAGATGTTGTTTTTTGAGCTGTTTAAAATTCGAGATAGCCTGGAATCATCTGGTTTGTTTTGATTTTGAAATATTTGTAATTCAGGGAATGTTCAAAAGTATAAACAAATAATATATAAAGATGACTATTTCATTTTTCAATATGTACAGTCTAAGTATGTATGAAATATGAGTTTTCTATAGTTTATAAACCTATGTTTGGTTTTGTTCGAGTTCAATTTTTAGTTTAATAGCTTAATACGATTACGTCATCCAGTGATGATTTAAAAAAGGGAAAAAATTGATTGCAAGAACAATAAACCCAACTTGAATATAGTTTATTTCTACTAATTCAAAAGTGACTCTTTTACTTATAAACGCTGCTTCAATCAGATCTTTTATTATTCTATCTCGTTTTTGAAACATCAATACCATGTCACTGAGAGAGGTGTTATTATGTGTTTAATGTTGCCAAATATAATATCGCATATTTCACGGGTAATGTTGTGAAGAGCTTTTTGGATTAATACCTGCAACTAAATTTCATCATCAAACATCGAGGCAGAATACAAATTTTCATCTTAGCATCTTTGAATGCATTTTGTGCCTCACACCACCGCTCTGTGAAATCAGATCACCTTTAAGAAAGCGTACCTATCATTAAAAGGACAGCAACACACCCGTTGCACAGCGTAGTCTAGGGAAGTCCAAGTGAAGAGATATTTTTATTAAAGGTGAGCCTCATGCTCTATTGCCTTCTGATTTTATAAAAGAAAATATTATTAAAATTTTAACAGTATATTCAAATTTTCAGTCGACAATTTCCAATTTATTGATATGATGGAAAGTTGGTTGCATATCATATTATGTCGTTAAAGTTTAAAGATGTTTATTAGTGTGAGATAGTGTTACCCAAATGGAAGACCAAGACCAGATTTAGCTAGTTGGTCTTGGTCTTGCGCCTGTCGACCTGGTCTTGGTCTTGGTCTTGCAACAGTAAACCTGGTTTTGGTCTTGGTCTTGTATTTGTAAGACTGACTGCGTCTAGTGTGAGAGTGAATTGAGTAATTATTAAATTCGAAAATGTTCCAAGGCGGCCAAACATTGTATCGTCCGAGTCGCATGGCGATGCTTTATGGACGCTATTTAATGTTTTTTCTATCACCGCCTCCTATGACCGTGCTATGGTTGTGTTGGCGGCTTTTTAAACCGCTTCACCGTTATAACTTGGTGTGTATCCGGTATGTTTCACGCTGATATTCGATACCTGTTAACTTTTAACGTCAGCAACGAACAAAGTCATGCAGAACCATGGAATGCCCATGGGCGGAGCACCATTTATCCCATGTGAGCCGCTTATTCGTTGGCTACCGTTTTCATAAAATATCTCTTTCGTATTTGTTTACGTGATATTCAAACGCGCACATACATATCGATTGGATTTGGTGTTTTTCCAATCCAAATAAACGATTGTTTGATAAACTCTTCTCGCGATTCGTTTATTTAGAGATTCTACTTACCCGTCCGTTGCCAAAATCACGTGTTGCCTCAACAGAGCGATCGTAACAGGCGGAGCCCTCTTTGCCCATGGCCCCGCGGTTTTATTTGATTTCCCCAACAGATTGATCTACTTTATCTACTTTCTTTATCTGATGTAACAAAACAGTGTTCTGTCAAAGGGTCACAAGGGTCAAAGTGTTCTGTCACTAAACCTAATAGGCCCAGGATCTCAAATAGGTTAAAGACGGCTCTGGAAACAGGAGCATAATGTCATCTAGAAGCCTGTACGAGATGAATTCCACGTTCGTATTACGATTTCCAGGAATAGTGGCGTTTATATTTGTCTCGTGTGCTCTCCCTGTGCGCCGCTCTACAGCGGGAGAGTGTACAATTAACTATGTAATTACAGCTCTGTAGGGTTATTCAAGATGGTTTTTTTCCAATCGCTAAATGCCGATTGTACCGCGAGATTTTTTAATTGCACTACACTAATTCTAATGGGATGATCTTTTGCGAAGTTAAATAGTTTGTTAATTGTATCAAATTTATTATCTTACCGAAATTACGTCGTCAGACGTTGCTCGATTACTGTGATCAAAATGTTTTGTCTCAATTTTGCAACAAGTTGCATCAGAGAGAAAACGCTGAAGCTTTTTAGGAATTGTTTTAAGTATATTTTTTTTTTAGAGTATAGCTAACAACGCAGCAAGTGGGTCTCCTATATATTATGAGAATACCGCCATCCATAAACAACCACGCTACAGTCCGCGCATTGGTTGTGTTGCCGGCTTTATACGCCGCCTTCCATATCCTCACTCTGCGAAACACATTAAAAGTGCCATTTCACGCTGAGTATTGATTAATGATTACCATATTTCTGATGAGAATGGGGTAATATCCATCTTGTATTCTGATCCGTATACAATCTTTTTTTTTCTCAATTTGGTAGTATGCTTTATCGACTGGCAATACTGTCTTTCAAGTCTTTGCAAGGCTATCTGTCTTTTCTGTCAGTTGTCAAACACACCATACTTATTTTTTTTGGCTCCTGCGACTAGCGATCTCAATTTTGCCATTGTCAATTCAATGATTATTTACACAAACACTTAACATACACGCAATTGAAGGTTATGCGCTGATATGAGTAAATATTTTGTGTTTTTGCAATAAAAAGAAGCCTACAAAAGGTATTTCTATTTTTTTATTATATTTATCTCAATACTGATTAAACTTAAGAAAACCTATTAGATATATTATAGCCAAGCGCGTGGTTCAATAAAAATTGGCAGTAAATTTTGATTAGCTGTTAAATAGGAATTTTTTATGCATTAAATTGTGAAATGGTGACCATCCCTACCCAGCGTACACTATAGCTTCCGTTTTCAGTGAATTGCAATTGATAATTCCTCACCGGCTAGAAAGTGAGTGTCTGTGTCCTCTCGTCGGTCGTAGTTTGTTGTTGGGCGAATTAATTGTCGGAATTATTGAGTCAATTATGTTAATGCCGCGTAGTCGAAACGCGTCTGCCCAGCGGAATGCACGTAATGTGCTTTGAAAGTGGTACAGTGGTGAGGTGTTCTTAAGCGCCATGCATTGTACGTTGGTGATTGTTGTGAATAGAGTTCAGCTACGCCCGCTAGCGGAGGGACCGCTCAAACCAATTGGTATGTGGCGATATCTGTTGCGCTGATGGCGTCTTGGCGTATTTCTCGCCAGATTTAGCGAGATTTGCGCTAACTGTCGAGTTAAATTTGTAGTTAAGTAACTGTTCAGTTAAATGACTTTGTTGATTCAAAATTAAGATTCAGTCTATTTGAGAGCCTCGTAGATAAGTGATTTAATTAGTCCACCATGAAGCGAGAGGTGTTGGGTTCGAATCCCGGTCCAGATAATTATAAATTATAATTTAATTTTTTATTTATTCGATGTCTGGAAGGGCTCGAGAGTGGCCGGGCGAGTGTTTTAATAATGCCGCACCGTGGGAGAGCCGTGCTGAAGCATATGCGTACGCACTAATTGGGCCGGCGCGTCCGAAGTGATACCACGGGCTCACAGATTACTTGCGTGAAACGGTACTTGTACGCTTGTATGTTTCGCTGAGTGAGTGAGGATATCGGAGGGCCTTAAAATTCCGCTAAAGTGGTGTAAAAGCCGGCAACACAATCAACCATCGTCCATGGGCGGTGGTGTTATTTTATCTTATAGGAGACCCACCTGATCCATTGTCCGCTATACTATATAAAAAAAATATTGGCAACTTGAAAAATAATTTTAAGTATACCCGTCTCAAAATTAACGCAAGATGCGAATGAAATATAATATTTTTAGAGTGAGAAATGTTTTTTTAGGTTTGCTCTACTGCAAAAAAGGCAAATTCAAAACAATTTGGAAAAGCCTTCTAGAAAATAAATAACTATTGCCATATTAATATTATATTTACATGACTCTGTCAGTGGTTTTATGTTAGTTAAATTTGATTGTTTGTTGTGTTGGCTATAGAGAAAATAAAACTTTAAGGAAAACCATCGAAAGCTAATAATACAATAATTTATATATTTATAATAAGTATAATAAGAGAATTTACTTAAAGCTGACGCTTTTGGGGGTCTGCGAAAGATAGTGTAAAATTAATGGGTCACTTACGGTCAGTTTGTGGTATATATGAATCACTTGGTTCACGGAATCGTTTGTGAGTTTTATAAGACGTAAGTATGAACAGTTCGGGCGGTGAATGAAGATCTAATTCCTGTAGACGCTGTGACACACGCGGGTACGATATTCAAAGATTTTTCGTTTCATTACGACAAAAATCAATAGAAGTGAAACATAATGATTGGAGAGAGAAAGCAATAGTTAGAGCGTTTGTGAATGCAATTTGTTCAGTAATCCTTACGAACGTTCGCACTTGCACTATAGCGGACACATCGGCCATGAATGTGAAAGTACCTATGTAAAAAGTCACTGATACTAATTTGGTGTGAATAATTTCACAAATGCAGCTTAGCACAAGAGGAATACAATTTTGGCTGTCGTTGTGTTGACGGTCACTGGTGTTGCCCAAATGCAAGACTTGAGCCAGTCCAGATCTTGCGCCAATACACCCGGTATTGGTCTTTGTCTTGCAAGTCTTGACCTACTAGACTATTGATATTTATTAAAGTTTACTTCAGATCTTAGAAAAACCTATCAGAATAAGAACATTTTGAAGTTGAAATAGCATAGCCATAGTAAAGACCAATCAGATTTATAAAATATGTCTAAAGATTTAATGAGAAATTCCAAAAATCACTGCAAAAAAAATACCTGCATGATGCAAGAGTCTTGCGGGTATAGTCTTGTTCTTGCTCAAGTTTTACACGGTCAGTCTTGGTCTAACTAAAATTAGGAGGTCTTGGTCTTGTATTTGGGTAACACTATCGGTAACACAGACAAATCGCGCATTACGGCACGCCGTCTCTAGGCTACCATATCACCACGGCCTCTCTGTTGGTTGCCGAGTTGTCTGCTATTAAACTAATATTATAAAGAGAAAATGTGTTTTTTTAATTAAAAATATATTATATTGCGTGCGCTGGGAATACTATTGATTAAAGAACAAAATAAATAAAAAAAACGACCTTGCGAAACATTTATCTACAAGAAAAGTCGTGACATCGTATGTTATACAACTGTTATATTTACGTCACAATAAGTGTTCTTTTATATGGAAATATAATTAAAATTCCACTATGTAAAAACTCTTTATACCTTGGTATTAATAATTCCTATGGTAATACAACGTTTGCCGTGATCAGATAGTACAATATATATTTGAGATTAGCAGATGACCGCTATTCAGAAGTGAGCTAAATAGAAATTTCAGTCAGTGCACTCAAACATTTTGCATATCTTACAAATGTTCTTGTGTAACAAAGTCTCAAAGAAATGAACTGCTGTAGTAATTAAGCTGTCTCCAAATCAATATGGCTTGGAGTGCTTTAAAAAAACAACGTCAAGCGTAAAGGCCAAAGCAGTCATGAGGGTCTCCATTGGCGGTGGTCCGCTTATCCTAGATAAGGCTCGATTGAGAAGAGAGATTGAGAGATTAAGAATTTGATAGCCATGTCTATAGCTCATGGATTGAAAAATATGCTCCGAATATCCGATTCGCTTACTATTGGTATGTTTATTGCGCAATCAATTATGTCTTTTATTATAAGTGACGGTCGTATGAACTTAATTGAACAATTCCTATCAACACGTCGCCCTTTGTCTAACGACAGCTGAGCAGCTGTGTGACTGAAGACTTTAAATTCAATTAGATAACGTCTTTTGGTGTTATTACAAGTCACAATTTTAGATGTATCGGATGGCGACAGTATAGAATGTTATGAATTATTGAACTAACATACATCTGTGTGTTAGAACCGATAAACATCTGTGTAGTATTGAGATCGTTATAGTTTCAACCGAGCTTTCAACAAAAAGTAGGTGTGATGGGATAAATGTTATTCTGACACGCCATCCACTTACAAGACATTTTTTTATTATTTGTTGGCCAATTTACACAAAATCTTTATATTATTATGTCATAAAAATCCATTCGTAGAAAAAAAAATCGCTTTTATTATACCTACTAGCAAGATTATTCGTCTAGTAAATAATTGTAACCCAAACCGTAAATAAATTTGTGTGTTAAATATTTTGTAATTTAATAAATAGAATACATTCAAATGAACATATTTAAAACCTTCTAAATATAATTAAAATTAGGATAATCTTGGTTTTTGTTGTTAGAATCATACGTGTGTAAGTACGTAAAAATCACACACACATACTTAATAGAAAAGTTTTTTTATTTTTAATCACTTTTCTATAGTTTAATTTTTTGTTAAACCTAGAAATCCATGGGTGAAAGGAGAAAATCTGTACATTTGTCATATAAGTTTTGAGCCTAGTACAAACTCCAGTTCTTTCATAGATTCTCGAATGTTTGTGAAATTTGTGTTAACTAATTATTTAAGGATGAATTGTGACTTTGTATGGTAAAGTATTATTATTATTATCAGTTATAATTGTTGCATAAGGATGAGGGCGTAACGCCCTTATCGTAACGCCCAATTTTTTAAATATTGTTTACATTTTTGCAATATTTTCTATTATTAGTGAATATCCTAAGATCTAGAGGGAAGCTCTAATTAAGGACGGCACTTAATATTAAAGAACTGTGGTTTCATACATGTTTATTACATATAAAACCTTCGTTTCAGCCGTGACCCGTTTCGATGGCACTATGAGTTTGTTGTATGCACTTGTGGGACTAAAAGGGCACCTACATACCTCGCATTTACGCAATGCAGCCGATGAAATTCATAGCCACGACATTACGCCAACTTTGCAAAGTATACTTTGTATTTTTTATTGCTTAGTTGCTAGGGAAAGTAGACTTTAATTGCGGTGATAAGTTTTTCTTGGTATTAACCATTGACGCATAAGTGTGTGTTATAAGTAAGATATCTGTCTGATCTGTGTTTATAGTTTTATAACCCAATGGCTTATATGTATCATCATCATTATTACAGCCGTAAGACGTCCACTACTGGACATAGGCCTCACCCTCCTCCCCCTCATATGCATACCTATTCGATTTTTTAAATAAAGTTATGCTGAAAGGTATTCATCTCGCTTGTGGGTTATCTCTTGAAATAGAGTAAACTCCATGTATCGTCCGTCGATTTAACGACAAACTCCCTAAAGCGTCGAAATCAATTGGCTTTAGTTGGTTTAGCTTGTCTTCCATCCCCCTTTTCTTCTCTCCATTTAACTACATCTCTATAACGCTATAAAATGCACAGTCCCTTCAGTGTCGTTATAAAGAGTTTACACTGTATTTGCATTTAATATGAATACCAGGTGACACCAATTGTAACATTGTCTTGCCATATAAATTCAAGCACTAAATAAGCACTAAAATTTACAAGTCATATGTTTTTGTTTTAACGCTTTATTGTAATTTGTTTACACTAAATCTAAATTTGAGTTTGACCACACTCAACTTTTTATCAGTCCAGATAAGCGCTCGAAATTTCATGAAAATAGATCGAAACGTTCCAGAGGAGTTTGTCAAACGCTGACATGGATTCAGAAATTACCTGGCGATATATTTTGTTAATGTTAAGGTACATACTGTAAATAGGGTAAAACAAATTTGCACTGTAATGTGTCTTTAAAACGCTATTTATTTCTTCCCACTGTGACGTCTTGTTTTCTCAAAGATGATGGCTTTTCCATTACTTCCTCTCGGTTGAAGCTCAACGGATAAAAGTGCTGACGTCAATGTATTGACTTGTTGTTTCCTAGTGAATTCTGAAGTAAATAGAATATCCCGAAAAGCAAGCTGGTAATTACGGGTTTGAAAACTAAATCGTTCCGCAAAATCTCGCAACTGCCACCTCATTGCGGTTGGACTTTGCGATGTGTTTTTATGGTTTTAAGACGTAACGTATTAACGTCAATCGACTCGGTAATATCGACAGTTATTAATTTGAAATTTATACTCGAATGACAAATAGTTTCTTTGTCGAGATGAGATTTAGTGTTACAAATCAAATATAACTCGCTAACATGTTTAAAAGGGACAGATTTTAAGAAAATATTTTAGCAACGATTACAAGTAAGGCCTTTTGAGAGTCTCGTAGTAGTAGTAGGTTTTAAAAGTCGGGACAATTATAATATCTATTCGCCTATTTGGAAGGGCTTGACAATAGCCGGGACGAGTGTCTTAAATACTCTCGCGCCCGCGGGAGACCCATGCTGAATACATGTGTTACCACGGGCTCACAGAATACTCAGCGTGAAATAATAGTAGTACATGAAACAGTACCTCTGCTATGTTTTCCTGAGTGAGTGAGGATATCGGAGGCTTTAAAAATGCTGCTTAAGCGGCGTGAAAAGCAGGCAACACAACCAATGCGTGGACTGAGGCGCGTTTGTACATGCGCGATGCTATTCTCTTTCCACATAGGAGACCCACCCGCTCCATTGTCTGCTATATTATAAAAATATTAATAAAAAAAATTTGTGTAAATAACCCGACTTTGTTTCATATGCATCGATACGAAAAATATTGTGATAACCTGTTATCCAAGACTTATCCGATTGAAATACACGGTTTTTAGTAATGTTTCGTTAAAAAGCCCGCGCCCAGCTTGAACTAAGTGGAGCAGTTGTAAAAATGTGTCAAGCAAAAGCGCCTATCGTATATCTGATTACGCTATCACTAACGGAATCATGTCAACGGCACAAGCGTTCAACGAGCGAATGTCGGTTCACGGTTGGCCGCATCGTTTCATTTCTCCGTGCTTATCGCAGACTTGCTATATTATGGCATGAATCATAAAGATCTCGGGGCCCGAACAATGAGTGGTATGAGTGACGGGGCGTGTACCGCGGCGCCTCTGATCTCGACCCGGCCGAGATGGAGAGATCGCCGGCGCTGATCGTAACATACGCTGCTCGCGCTGCTTGGAGATCGACGTGTGCGGGTCGTTCGAGATGTTTGCGAAATGTCAACACGATGCGGGCAGCAAGTGTTTTTATTAATGCAAATTTAAAAACTCTTTGTTGATGGATTCTGATGATTGTCCTTCTGTTTTGAGGCTAGTAGTTTTAATCAACTATTTGTAGCTTCGGCTAGTGTGTGACGTAATAGTTTTTTCTTAAATTATTCACTGATATTTATGAAGCCCAGCTGTCTTCAGGTGTACAGCTTGGTATTCCAGATCGTCCATTTATACGTATAAGTATCAGTGTTTTTTTTACACATACATAACCAACGAGGTCTCTGCTAGTTCTATGAGCGCTTGTCCGTAAGTGTATATGTGCGTCCGGCAACACGAACAGTGAGAGACCCACGCTGAAGCTTATACTCACGCACTAATTGGGCCGGCTAATTGATACAACGAGCTCACAGAATACTCAGCGTGAAATAGTACTTGTACTGTGTTTGGCAGAGTGAGTGAGGCTATCGGTGGCCTGTAAAAGTGCCGTTTATGCGGCCTAAAAAGCCGGCAAAACAACCAATTTGCGGACTGTGGCACGGTTGTCCATGGGCGGTGGTGTTTTCTTACCATATAGGAGACACATCTCCGTTGTCAGAAATACCATAAAAAACTTTAAGAGCGCTTTCATTGTTCGGTTGTTTGATGTTCGATGCTTTTTCTTTGAGAATAGCATCTGCCATTTGTAATAGCTCAGATTGTATAAAAGCTTGTAGTTAAGAAAAACCATAATGGAAATCGCAGTAAGAAACACCTGCATTGTGAATTGTAAATTGTAAAATGATTCATCATCATCAGCCTATTCAAGTCCCCCAAAGACGCCCACCTATTGCGATCTTGAGCGATCTAGATCCAGCGGTTGCCCGGGACCTTCGTGAGATCTTCTTTCCATCGAGTGGCGGGACGTCCCAGTCTGCGTTTTCCGGTACGCGGTCGCCACTCGAGAACCTTTAGTAGTAGCTTAGTAAAATGATTATCTTGTTACAAATGACTTTTTCCCCACTACTTTCGCTTTATTCTGCTTATGCGTCGAGCATAGGGCATTGGGTGCGAGCTAATCAATTCGTAGGCAGTTTCACTTTTAACTGACCCACAGCGGCTGATCAGGCTATCGGCGTTCCTATTGCTTTTGTTTGTTTGACGCACCGAAATTCACTTTAGATGTTTCGAAACACTGTGTACAGTATATATAGTGTGTATACAGTATACATCGTTATTGATTTATTTTGAAGGCATTGTCTTTGCCGTGTTTCGTATGGCGTGCGATGGTTGTCTCTCATTAATTATACGCAACACGAAGAGAAATCCCAGGACTACATTGTATCGATATTAGTTCTGACGACTGGTAGGGGGTTGTGCGTCCCTCAGGAATATTTCAACTAGAACCACACGGTACTAACTGTGAGGCTTTTGTTAGAAATAATCAGCGCGTTTTGTATAGTTCTTACTATTCAAAGCCTTTTTATTAAACAGCGGACAGCGGGGCAGGCGGGTTTGCCAATACGCGCTTAGATTGTGTTGCCGGATATTTACGCATCTCGAGCGGCGTAAATTGATGTACCTCCGATAACTTGAACAGTAGGTACCTACAAGTATTTTTTTCACGCTGGTATTCTTTTAAATTAGGATACATTAAAGCCAATTTGCTAACTGATATATTGAAAGCCTCCAGCTGTCTCCACACAAACATTCGCCATTTGAAAAGGCCTTCCTTGAATAAGATTTTTATATAATATTTTTTTATTCTATAGCGGATAACAGAGCAGGTGGGTCATCTATAAGATAAGAGAATACCACGCCACAGTCCGCGTTTTGGTAGTGTTGCCGGCTTTTTACACCACACAAGCGGCATTTTAAGGGCCTCCGATATCCTCATTCACTCAGCGAAACACAGTACAAGTACCGCTTCACGCTGAGTATTCTATGAGCCTGTGGTGTGACCTTTCACGAGCCGGCCCAATGAGTGCGTCAGCATATGCTTTAGCATCTCTCTCCCACGGGTAATTTATATGTTTCATTTCCCATTGTTACTAATGTTTTCTTTGATTCACGCGATACAGATATGTGACCTACAAATAATCTCTTAGCAAATATTTAATCGAATGATTGGTTACCAAATAAAGTTATCGTAGTAGATACACACACAGCATTATCTGTATATAGTTCTCATGATAAAGTAGTGGCGCTACCAGAATTAATTAGTAATAACAACAAATTAATTATCAGACAGATCATCAATTTTGGGACATTCAAACATGGGCCTCCAACGCACTCGCGGTCCAGTAGAGCCTCTACTGTAGATGCAAGGGGTGTCCATGAGCGGAGGCCTGCTTATCCTAGGTGATGTTCGATCGCCTTCCAATTTTAAACTACAGTTTTGCCAAATAAATTTTTCTTATTTTTTTTTAAGTAATTGAAAACAACGCTTAGTAAAATATTTTAGTTGTATTATAATTTGTCAAGTTGTTACAATTACTCATTGGTAACTCATTGACATCGTGTGCGTAGTTGGCTTTTGATAAATAAATGTGTGTTTTGTACGTTTACTGTGAATACGGGATAGAATGTTGTGCCACTCTGATGAGCATGTCAGTATCAGGAAACTCCAAATAAGAAGATAAGTACTTTCATTGTCTGTGTAAATTATAACCGAATTTCTTCTTCTCAGATTCGGACGCGTTCATGAAATGTCTGTATATATAATGTGTTCATAATAAGTGATCATGTATTTTATTATATGTGAATTCATATAATTCATTAAAGAATTAATGTAATCAAGTAATACAAACGAACGGTGTAAGCCATTAAAACGTCCGTGGTTCCAATGTTATACCGACCTTCCTAAACCCCCTAAAGGAGGTTGCTCATACCTCGATAAAATATGAATCCTTATCGCTAAATTAAGTGTTTTTCGACATTCAAAAAACATCGCCCTGTTTGTTTATGGTAGCCTAATTTAACGTGTAACAAAAATGACTCTATAGAATTTTATGCTGGACAAATTTTTCCTACAAAAATTTAATCTAGCTTATTCAATTACTTATATGTTCATGAGTATTGCAAGTTGTCATAATACTGAATAAGAGTAAATCATTGGTCGAATGTCAGCTACAATTATTATTGTGCTTTTTATGTGTGAGTGGCAGCTGTGGCGCTAATTACGCCGGCTCTGAAGTGATACCACGTGCTCACAGAATACCAGTGTGAGGCTACGTGTGCTGAAGCGGCATAAAAAGCCGGCAACACAAGCATGCGTGGATTGTTCATGGGCGTCGGTGTTCTCTTACCATATAGGAGATTCACCTTCTCCGTTGTCCGCTATGGAATTTAAAAAAAAATCCAACCAAAGCGTGAATTGTGGCGCGTTTGTCCATGGATGTCAGTGATCTCTTACCATAGCGGCGACTGCTCCGTTGACTGCTGTACCATAAAAAATGTATATAAATTTCCCATAGCTGTAGTTTCCTAGTAATTAATGTTATCGTCAACGATGCCCATATTAATTCGATTTGGTGTGTGTGAAACGCGTCGGTGTGTCGACGTTTTACGTTCAGTCAGACATACCGATGTAAAGAGTTAACATGTGTGTATATTGTTCGGTGGAAAGATCATACATTTTGAACTCAGGGGCCATAGTGTTGCGTAACAAATAGATAGTGTCACTTGAACGCTCTTGCGCTGCAGCGGAATGAGACATTCCAGGAAGTGTGACAGAATATCGAAATTCAAGCATAAGCTTATAAAGAAGTGCAGAAGTATGTAATTTTTACAATTAAATGTTAAAATCTCACTAACGGTAGGAATAAACGTGAAAGTTTGTAAGTGCAAAGGCAAAAGCTTTTGAACGGATTTTAATAAAATGTTGCGTGAAAAATACATCAGACGTGGGTACTTATTTATAAAGGTATTGTGTAAATTGGCTAAATTATAAAAATAAAGGCACGTAATTCGGACGCGGCGTATGCAGAGTACTCAAGAATTGACATAATTTATGTGAAGTGAAGACAAATTGGGTTTTTACTTTCTACACGTAACTGTCTAAGCAACACGTTGTCTCAGGTTTATATACCTACTTATAAATTAATTAGTGCCTCTGTATACACATATATGTACTCTATGATATATTTATATACTTTTCTATTTTATGATCTCGATAGGCCAAATCTACGCGGACACTATCAAAGTTGTCTCAGTACTAACCTATTACCACTTATGGTGATATTTTAAAAATGGAACGTCATCCAACAAGTGGTTTATTTTCGCCATATTAACTTTGGTTGTATGCGAGCGTTTGATTTTAGAGAATCAACTTTTCATTGAAAAGTACGCTTCGTCGATTTTGGTTGTACCGAAATGTGTTGCGAAAATGTGGCCAAGCGCCACCCACACGACGGTATCAATGTCACAAAGCATGTTCGATATACGTAATGCGAGGCGCGATCAATGTGAACAACTCGAGACTAGGATTTCGATACTCACGGCTTCGTTTTATTTATTTTTTTTTATTCTATAGCAGACAACGGAGCAGTTGTGTCTTCTATATGGTAAGAGAACACCGCCGCCCATGGACAGCCACGCCACCGTCTGGGCATTGGTTGTGTTGCCGGCTTTTACCGCAGCTTTTGCTGCACTTTTGAGGGCCTCCGAGATCATCACTCACTCAGCGTAACCCAGTATAAGGACAGTTTTACGCTGAGTTATTCTGTGAGCCCGTGGTATTAATTCGATCGACCAGGCCCAGTTAGTGCGACAGCATATGCTAACCTAACAATAAAAGTCGTGTCTCTTATCACAATAACAAATCTGCTTCTAAGATTGTATCGGAAACTGCAATTTTCGTTAAATATAATAAAAACGTTTTTAGTCATGGTCTGGTGTAAAAGCCAGGATGTGTGATAAACTTCAGTACTCAGTATAAGAGGTTAATTTGTTTGATAGTCGGGTAAACAAAGCAGATACTGCAATCTTTACGTCTTACTGAGAATGATTAACAAATTCTTTTATTTATAAACATTTATCATATAAACAAGCTATGAATAAATTTTTAATGTCTCTGATTGCGTTAATGTCCAATTATATTTTATCTCTCTCTTTATTTTACTCCTGGCATGCTGAACTTATAATCTGTAACCTCCATGGAACGTCAGCCGATTTGTGATCATATTCTTTGAAACTGTATACACGGCAAGTACCTAAGTGAAAAACACCGTGTGTTGTTTTAAAAGTAACTGATATGGGCAATGAAGACGGGAAAAGTGATAAGCGATGGTCATTTTCATTTTGTAATACAATATTTTCCTCGTTCCATTCAAAGAAAATTCTCTATAACATCAATCAGGTCAATCAATCAGGTATATTTTGTATACATATTAAATGATAAAAGAAAAAAGCGGTTTGGTAGAGGTCCAAGAGGACCCAATGTGCTTGCAATTTTATTTACTATATTGTATACATCAATATCAGCCTATCAAGTCTACTGCTGGACATAAGCCTCCCTCAAAGATACTATTACGATCTTGAGCGATCTGGATCCAGCGGTTGCCCGCGACTTTCATGAAATCGTCTATCCATTTCGTAGCGGGACGTCCCATTCTGCGTTTTCAGGTGCGCGGTCGCCACTCGAGAACCTTTCTTCCCCATCGGCTGTCAGTTCGTCGAGCCATGTGGCCAGCCCACTGCCACTTCAACTTACTAATACGGCGGGCAATGTCGGTTACTTTGGTTCGGCAGCGGATAACCTCATTTCTGATTTTATCTCGCAGCGAGACACCTTGCATTGCCCTCTCCATAGCTCACAGAGTGCCTCTGAGCTTCTCCATCAAACGCATTGTAAGCGTATAACGTTTACATACTATTAATTAAATCAAATCACACTCAAAAAGTATATTTGCAATTTTTGTAGAAGTATGCAGTTGAAATAAAATAAATAAATTATTTATTATGTTCAGTCTAGTGCATATAACTGTTGTATTTATTCGTAGAAGTTCAAATTCTTCTTAAAGTCGAATGCTTTTCCTTATTTACAATTAATTTTCTGTATAACAGGATTAATTTATAAAATTAAATTTTTTATTATTGTTCTGTGTCACCCAATAAGTCTGGTGCGGCTATCAAACATGTTATCATATAATTCTAACTCTGAGATTTTTATTTTTGTCAAAGAACAAAGGTTTCAATTATTCTAGATATAAACTATATGGGTATACAAACACAAATTTGTTACAATAAAACAGCAAAGCCATGGGAAGCAAGGATGTGTCCCGTTTTACCTTACCATTTGGCAAGACGTATGTGTATCTGAGCTTTTCAAAACAAGTTATTTTCCTCAACAGTTTTTACAGTTTCCTACTTGGTAGAACAAAGTTCGCTCAGTGATGTTAGTTGCTAAAGGCAGACGTATCTCGTAAACATTAAAAAAATACTTTATTTATCGAGTAGGATTTTTGAACTTGATTGATTCTACTGCCGGTTCCAAACCTATCCAGACCTGAGAAGAATTGCCGAAATTTATTATTAACAATTTATCCGTCGGAGAGCCATGCTGAACGCATATTGACGCACTAATTGGACTGGCTCGTCCGGAGTGATACCACGGGCGCTCAGAATACTCAGCGTGAAACGCTACTTGTATTGTATCTTGCAGAGTGAGTGAGGATATCGGAGGTCCTAAAAAGCCGGCAACACAACCAATGCGCGGCGGTGCACTTTCATCACATAGGAGACCCACCTACTCCGTTGTCCGCTATAGTATAAAAAAAGAAACATAATCAGCGATACTGTTTGGGCCATTTAATTTATTTAACAGATTTCCTGAAAATGGTTGGAGCGATCGCCTTATTCCCAAAGTGTAGCATCATCAATGAAGTCTCTTATTCTATAATACCTTTTGATACACAAGCGTTCTTTAACAAACACAAGCACAAACATTTAACGGCTTATGATTATTTTCAGATGAGCATCGCTCAGCGGGCGGCAGCTGGGAGGAGCCAGTGAGCGCCGTGAGGAACGCTCCCCTGAGGCGTTCGCAGCGGCTCAACTCCACGCTGGACTCGAGGTATTTTAATGTTTCATACTAAAACGTGATCCCAGGGTAATTATACTGAGACTAAATTGTCTTAGTGTCAGTCATATAATTCTTATTGTAATATTTTCTCGTTAGTAAGTGCATTCACATGAGTTGTTTAAGCAATTTTGTGCCGTGCGCCATCTCTCTGCGGTGCATTCACACTGCCTGTTGAGTTATTTCCATACCAATACAACTTGGGGACATTCAAAATGAGAGCGTATTTAAAAGGAATACTATGGTGGCACAGCAGGGATTGAGGATGTCATACGATAAGCGGGTAGTCCTAGACGCTAGAATATCCTCGAAGGATCCTCTGCTCATTTGCCTCCCGATTTATGAAGACGAATAATATCAATAATATTACAAATTCGGGTGAAACGACAGATGTTTTATTTCCCATCTCCATAAAGCTTTTTTGCCTATACAGAGACACAGACAAATAACTGTAGACTTTCTGTCAAAGTTAATACACCCTATCGATTCAAGTTTAGCTTACCCATATAATTCAACGTTCTTGTAAAACAAGGGAAATGGAAGCACGAGTAACATTTGAACTAAGTAAGATTGATGACTATTCCGAAATTAGAATCAATTGATATAGGGGAGCTTAAGTGTTTCGACGTGATGTTGTATTTTTTACTCATTGCATTGCGTTCATTGAATTCCTGCGTCTTTCTCGGTCTCTTTAGTCCCCTTTTTTAGTAAAGCGGGCAACGGAGCAGCTGGGTCTCCTACGAGTATATATGGCAAGAGAACATCGCCGCCCATGAGCTGCCCATGAATGTTGCCAGCATTTTACGCCGCTTAAGTGGCACTTTTAAGGCCCGCCGATATCCTCACTCAGCGAAACACAGTACCGTTTCACGCTGAGTATTCTGTGAGCCCGTGGTATCACTTCGTACGAGCCGGCCCATTATTGCGTCAGTATATGTTTCAACATGGCTCTCCCATGAGTGCAGCACTATTAGGACACTCGCTCGGCCGCTGTCAAGCCCTTCCAGAGACCGAATAAATTATAAATTAAACTGTCCGATCCGGTCTTCGAACCCGATACCTCCCGCTTCATGATACACTTTTAAAACCGTTAAGCTACCGAGTTATTAAATGCTTAAGGTAATTAAGTGTAATTTACTAGATTGTTTTTATGCAATTTACTAACACGACACTCTATTACGAAATCGCTGCATCATTATCATAATTCAAGTAAACGAATGACTAAGCCGAGAGGTTTTATCTTAGTGGATGTAAGCTCCTAATCCCAGTGATGTTTTAAGCTAATTCGAAGAGCGCATCGTTGTTAACATTATGATAGGAATTTGTGTCGTCGTCTAGGGTCGACACACGGACAATTTTTTCTATATGCAAATTTTGCTATGAACTTATGCTGTGGGGTTTACTCTGCACCGGACAGCTCTTTCTTAGAAAGAAACTTCTTTCTTTTTTTTCTGGTTTTCTAGTCTACTTTTTTTACACCACTGGTGGTAAAAGAGCAGGAGGCTCACCTAGGGCAATTGGTCCTCCGCCCATGTACCACGCCTCATCCCTTGCAGAGCCGCGGGTGCGTTGCCGGCCTTTTAGGAAGGTTTACGCTCTTTTCTTGAAGCTGCCCAAGTCTTGGATTGAATATACCCCTACTCTTTAGCTTAAACATTTAATAAGTCTTAAAATGCGGCAACTGAACCAAAAGTATTGCCATTACATTGGATAATATTGAGCGTTTTATGAATTTTCTATATAAGGAATTGTTATCTATGCCTGAGTACTGTGAATGTAATATCTAAGTGAAAGTTTATGAACTTAGTAGTTGTTTTTGCTTATAGTTACATAAAAAACATTAAACTTTAAGGCCGCCGCCGGACCCTGCGCTGGTGACCCTTTACTTCCCGATTTTCATAAAGAAACACGATGGCTTGCCTTCAATTAATATTTAGCGACTCGCAATTAGTAAACGGCCATCGGTAGCCCTAGACTGAGCAGTGTGACACAACACACTTCCTCTGTATTGTGGTGTGGTCCCGTCGCACTCGACAATTATTAGCGACCGTTCGCGTCGCGACGCGTAGTCAATTAACACAAATTTCCTGTGCACCACGAGGGCACTGCCTCTCTAACTGAGCGTTCACCTCGTCACATCGTGGCCAGTGGTTTTCAACGCTAGAGACGTCTGAAAATCTCTGACGGACTCTTCTCTTCTTGACTCTAGCGAGGGATTTATCAGATACAATAGGCTTTTTGATTTTAGTATGTTTAATCGACATCGCAGCAACCTACGCCTCAGAGTGCATACAGATAACGGTTCAAATGTCAATAAGTGTACTTATTTCCTTAGTTATCTTTGCATTACTTGATACGATATCTTATATTCTGTTACGCTCTCTCTCGTGTGTTTGTTGCTGCAAAAACGAGACGGGACGCTTTAGATAATTTTAGTGAATTTAAAGATGAAGTAATAGGAATGCACAAAACACTAAGCTAGCTGCGTTGAAAAGGCTTTATAAAGAAAACCTTCTCTAGGCTGTTGGTGAGGACCTCCATCGCGGTCCTAAGAGGCCTTTGGTTCCTTCCTCTTATTAATTTTTTCATACTTGAAATTATTTTACTTTATATACGCTACCCTTTTTTAACTTGCTTTTGTTGCTTTTTTAATGTATGTCCTTATTTTTGAATAAATAAAATAAAAAGTATGTATTTTTTAACAGAACATATCGATTGATAATTATCGATCTATGGTCCTATAATAATATTGTATTTAACCCCCACTTTCCATTTGTGGGAGTTTTGCTGTTTATATAGTATATGTTGACTGAGTGGGGATATTTTACCACATATTGTCCATTGGCGACGGTAATCTCATAATATATAGGAGACCCGACTGTTCCATTGCCCCGCTATACAATACAAAATATACAGAATAGGTCATATAGATTTTTTAAAAGACTCAACCGAAACTTTTTCTATATTAACGGTGGCAAACGACCAGGAGGCTCATCTAGGGCAAGTGGGCGAAGGCCCATGGACACCCCTAGCCCTTGTAGAGCAGCGGTGGCGTTGCCGTACTTTAAGGAATATGTACGCTCTTCTCTTGAAAGTCGCCTATTTGGTTTGGAAATACACCTGCTACACTTTGAAAAACACTGCACTAAACCTATGTTCACTCGTACTATTGTTTTGCTCTCCGAGCACGTTTAACTAAGAAACTCATTTCCTTCATAATTACGTGTACCTACGGCAATTCTCTTGCTTGCTCCGAACGCAAGTTTTGTATGTCCTAATTGGTTGTGTACCGTTTTTTGTACCATTTTTTTTACGACTTTATAACTGTGATGTAGATTTCGGATCCATTCAACACTGCCTGTTTGATATTACACTTTCAACTTTGCCCCGTGACAATAATTTTGCGGATTATCAGTGTGAGTCAATTTTGAGTCGAGGGAAAGTTTTGCTCACCGCTAAAAGTGATACGGAAATATTTGTGTGGAGAGTGCAATTTTACTGCATTTTGAAGATTTATTCATATTTTATGGTAACTTATAGTGAAGTTTAAGGTACTTACCGGATTCGATGGCGCCGTACGGCCACATCCCGGCTTACGTGACAATTTTTATGATATCTTTGCCAGTTAACACAATATCATCTCATTATTTGTGATACCACGGGCTCACAGAATACTCAGCATAAAGCGGTAAGTACTTGTACTGGGTTTCGCAGAGTGAGTGAGGATATCGGAGGCCCTTAAAAGTGCCGCTTATGGCGTAAAAAGCCGGCAACACAACCAATGCGCGGACTTTGGCGCGATTCTTCATGGGCGGCGGTGTTTTCTTACCATATAAGAGACCCGTCTGTTCCGTTGACCGCTATAGAATTTTAAAAAAATTCAAATATACATGAGAATCCGTTTAGTAGATTTTACATGAAAAAGTAACAAACATCCATCAATCGAAACAAACTTTGCGCGTAGGTTTATGGCTATTTTCACAGAGAAGAATTATTTTTATTTTACGAAAAATGATAGGCATACGTAAGAAAGGCGGTCCTCCGCCCGTGGACACCCCTCGTCTCTGCGAGGCCGCGGGTGTATTGCCGGCCTATTAGGGTTAGGTCCCCAGGTAGTATCGGTTTGATAATATATAAGAAACTGATTCTACTGCGTGGAGTTGCGTGGCACAAAATGCCTCAGGTAGTTCTATTAAAATGGAATATTCGTAGGTAGCAAATCAGATTCGAATCGAATCGTAATGATTTCATTCAATTACCCAAGACACGGCGGTGGCTGTAATGAGTGCCTCCAACTTGGTCACAGTTTGTGCCTACGTGAAAATTACAGCTCGCAACGAAGAAACAATGGAGGCCCGTTGTAATGAACCCGCACCTACAAATTATCATTATCAGTACGTACCTACTTACATGCAAATCGGCAGCCTTGACATTCTTTTAGTGCTGGTGGTTGTACTACATAAAAAGTTGATAGGGTTTTTTTATTCTAAAGCGGACAATGGAGCAGGTGCGCCTACTATATGGTAAGAGATCACCGCCGACCATGTACAACCGCCCCACAGTCCGAGCA
This sequence comes from Delias oraia, assembly GCA_018230265.1. Classification (NCBI taxonomy): domain Eukaryota; kingdom Metazoa; phylum Arthropoda; class Insecta; order Lepidoptera; family Pieridae; genus Delias; species Delias oraia. The sequence continues at coordinate 26,837 of DWCF01000001.1, read as the reverse complement.
TTGATTATGTTGCCGCTTAAGCGGCATTTTTAAGGGCCTCCGATATCTTCACTCACTCAGCGAAATTTAGTAGAAATACCGTTTCAAGTACAACTATAGACGTATCGATTCACGTTGAGTGTTCTGTAAACCCGTGGTATCGCTGCAGACGATCCGTCTATAAATAAAATCAAATTATGCTATAAAGTTTAATATACGCAATATTAGTTTTCAGCACAGCTATCCAATAAAACTCATCAAAATATATTAGATTCTGTAAACATGGATCATTGAACGCAACGCTAATGATGTTATTTTAACAGAAATTTTAACGATGTTAGATTAACAGCATAAATAGCAGGTTATTTTATACATATAGCAGTAGGGGAGAGTCAGAGCGATCGCTTAGTTAGAAGACAGCACAAAGAGACTTACGTATATACTATATGCAAAGAGAATATATTATATCTTTGATATTTGGTTTACAGATTGTAAAGTTACGTTAAAAAATGTGACAAATGACATAATTAGTGTTGTGACATAATTAGTGGCTTAGTCTTGGTCTTGTGCCAGTACACCTGGTATTGGTGTTGGGCTCCCAGTCTTGGTCTTGGAATTGCAGCAAGAGACTTGCAAGTCTTGAAATTACTTATTAGATTATTGATATTTATTAAAGTTTACTTCAGATCTTAGGAAAATCTATCAGAATAGGAACATTTTGAGGTTGAATTAGCATAGCCATAGTAAAGACCAATCAGATTTATAAAATATGTCTAAAGTTTTAATGAGAAAATCCAAAAATCACTGCCAAAAAAAATACCTGCATGATGCAAGAGTCTTGCGGGCTTAGTCTTGTTCTTGCTCAAGTCTTACACGGTCAGTCTTGGTCTTGCTAAAATTAGGCGGTCTTGGTCTTGGTCTTGCATTTGGGCAATACTAGTCAATTTTTTTTATTCTTAATGTATAATAATAGATAAAATGAATAAAATATTATTGAAGGGACTGTAAATTTATATAATTAACTTTTAATGTCCTTTATCTATTTTAGGTGAGTTGTTCTATTTTGTAGATGTATTTTCTATAACGTGTAAATATTGTAATATTTAATACAATTTCTAATTTTAAAGCAGCACATTTTGTGCTCTTTTAAAATTACAATCCGTAGTAAGAAAATTTCGGAGTTTCGCTACGTTATCGAATCAGAAATGAAAAGATCCGTAGATGAACTAAAGTTACCGACCTAGCCCGCCGAAGTGGCAATGGGCAGGCCACGTCGCACGTAGAGCGGATGGCCGATAGAGCCGAAAAGTGTTAGAGTGGAGACCACGGACCGCCAAACGCAGCGTGGGACGTCCACCCACGAGGTGGACAGCAGATCTTATAAAGGTCACCGGAAGACGCTGGATGCAGGTCGCCTCCGACAGGCATTCATGGAAGTCCAAGGGGGAGGCCTATGTCCAGCAGTGGACGTCTTACGGCTGAAATGATAATGATGATGATGAATGAGTAAGAGAAATCGTCTTATTTATACTGAAATCGGCATTAAAAATAATATTTGATGGTAGAAGCATGCAGATCTAGGGTTAAATTTAATAAATGAATGTGAAAATCTGTTTACCTACCTATTCAGACTTTGAATAGGTAGGTAATATTCGTTTCATACGAATGTTTTAAACAGTTATGGAGTTTTGTTACATCATGACATGAGACTTTTATATATTAGATTAAGATATAAGATTACTCCCAGCTCTTTCGTTCACTCTCACGCCTTACGAGCTCATTCACTTTTAGTTATATAAGTTTTATGTGGAAGCAGGTTTTTCTATAATAAAAAATTTCAATTCAAAGTCCCGGAGTGGCATTAAACATATGCAAATGAGATGCACTTGAATTTTATGATTGACCACAGAGTTTATTATGATACCGCTTAAGTGTGGCAATATTTTTTTTATGGTATAGCGGAAAACGGAGAAGTTGCATCTCTTATATATAAAGTAATAGCAAGAGAACAGAGGGATATAAGTATAGTAAGAGAACAGAGGGATATATGTATAGTAAGAGAACACCGACGCCCATGGACAACCGCGCCATTTTCCGCACTTTCGTGCTTTTGTTGTGTATACAGCACTTTTAGGCTGGTTAAGCTGCATAATTTCAATGGCCTCCTGTGTACCGACAAGGAACGTTTCACGCTGAGTATTCTGTGATTCCGTGGTATCACTTCGGACGAGACAGCTCATTTTGTGAGTCAGTGTATGCTGCAGAATGGCTTCCCACGGGTGCGACACTGTTAAGTTACTCAAGCGGTCACTGTCAAACCCTTTCAAAGATCGAATAAATTATATATTTAATTTAATAAGTATTATTATAATACCGAACCAATCCGACACTGAGCGAACGGTTTTAACATGGATACAGAATTACGCGGTGAATATACTTCCTAACGATTTCCGGATTCGTTTTCTATTTGGCTTTCACCGAAAGATTGTAAAAAAGCTCTTAAAATTTCATCACATTTCGTATTCCTAGCCCGTGGGCGTTTGTAAATATTTGAATTTTCATATGAAGCAAGCGCGCTGTGCGTCTCTCGTTCCCCAATTCCGATTTCGTTATGGCTAATGTTATTTAGAACTGTCCATCTGTTGCAACAGATGCTTTAGTGTTTGCCGATTCAGATGTGCCGTTATAATTTAGGTAACGAGCAGTTTTAATGTATTTTTCCTTTTCGCGCATGATTTAGACATTAAATGTGCCCCTAACGGCTTTGCTTTTTATTGTATAGCGGGCAATGGAGCGGGCAGGTCTCCGCTCTGCGGTAAGATATAGCCGCCGTCAATGGACAGCTGTGTAAAAAATTCAAGAGCCGATATCCTCATTCACTCGGCGAAACACAATCTACCTGCTGTTTCACGCTGGTTATCTGTGAGCCTGTGGTATCTCTTTGGACGTGCTGACCCATTTAGTCAGCACGGCTAAATGTAAGATTAATATTGTAAGTTCGATCCGGAATAAAAGCCACTCATTTCAATCGTTCAATTAAACGTGATTTAAAAACTCTTAGAGCTTTCAGAGTCGTTGGTGAAGTCACGCTATAGTCACACTTATGATATTTTGGTCAATTTACTCAATAAATATGAATATAAATTAAAGCTTGCTTGTTATTCTTATAGTATAAGATGTAGTCTGGTACAGTTTTAATAAATACCGTACTACATATACTGACGCACTAATTGAGCTGCTTCTGCGAAGTGATACCACGGGCTCAGAATACTCAGCGTGAGACGCTACTCGTACTGTGTTTTGCAGAGTGCGTGAAGATATTGGAGGCCCTTAAAAAGTGCCGCTTAAGCGGCGTAAAAAACCGGCAACACAACCAATGCGCGGACTGTGGCACGGTTATTAATGGGCGGTGGTGTTGTTACCATATAGAGACCCACCTGCTCCGTTGTCCGCTATAGAACAAAAAGATATTATTAAGTCGAGCAGAATTAATAAATATGCCGCGAATGTTTTGTCGCCTGTATAGTGCTTTATAGTTAACCGGGAGGCCTGTCCTGATAAATATTATCGCAAGGGCTATAGGTCGGTGCAGTTTAGATAAAAACGATGTGCACACAGACAGTACGACGTCTGTTCTGCATCTTATTACAAGCGATTCGCGTTTACGCTAAAGCAATATATTTACAATTCACTTGTGGTTTTTGATTGAGCACGTGGCTACAGGGACTCAAGAGGCTCACATGGGAAAGAGAAGGCTTCGCTGTGAACGTATGATTGTCTTCTTTTCGTGGAAAAACTGGTAGTATTTTTTTTTGTATCACGTTACATTCCTTTGCCTAGTGTTGGCTAGAAACTATAGTTGTAATTTGGTTTAGCCGATAACACATATAAAACGCGGTTTGTTTCTTGGTTGTTCATGGGCGACGGTAATTTCTTATCATCAAGGAGACACGCACGCCTCGTTGTCTGCTATATCATAGAAAAATTATAAAAATAGGGAAGCAAATGAATAGGAGGCTGATGTAGGACAAGTGCTCCACCGCCATTCGAACGCTTAGATTCAGCACGGCTGCCGGTGCATTGCCAGCCTTTTTCTTGTTCGACTATTGGTAAATAATCCCAACACGAGCCTTAAATCAGTCAGAATACATAATAAAATGCAATAGGCGAGTGAGACAATAGATAATATCGTTTTGGATAATTTATGTTCGCTCCGCGACCGTACCATTTTGCTGTTTCGCGTGACAAGTCAATAGAGCGTGGGCGATTCACACCACTTAACAGTAAATGTTATCCCAAGGTTTTCACGAAACTTGCGACATAGAATTTATTCACCTGCCACCGATAAACATTTCGAAGGATCTATACTAGTTTTCCTAGTAACTTAGTAGCCAGAGAACTGTTTATAAAATTTACAGTAATTTAAAAAAGAAACGTCGCCAAAAATCTGACCATTTAGTAAATTATAATCTTATATTAAATAAGTACTATACTAATTAATTATATTAATTAAATGTATAATGGAAAACGGAACAGGCGGGTCTTCTCTATGGGAATAAATCACTGACGCCTATGGACCGGCGCGCCACAAATCCGCGCCAATATTGTGTTAGTGGCTTTTTCACCGCTCGTGTGGCTTAATTTCACGGCTTTACTATAAAGCCATTCACTCAGCAAAACACAGTACATGTACCCACGCTGGTTTTCTGTGAATACGTCATGTAAATACGGTCGAGGCAGCCAAAGCCGTGTGTCAGGAAGTCGGTTGAAAATGTTGTATAAACACTAAAGATAAAGTCTCTTTTATGAACAACTTCTAACCAGGAGTCAACGTTTTAACTAAGGACAAATATATAGAGATAATAGGAGTTCCTATTTATACGTAACATGGAGTTTATCACCATCATCATTTCAGCCGTAAGACGTCCACTGCTGGACTTCGACTTCGATGAATATCTGTCAGAGGCGACCTGCATCCATCTATAGAGTTTATGAATAAGAGAAAAATAAAATAAAAGCGTGTGGCGGTAATGCTATTCCATAGCATATGATTATTTATTTAAGTCGTGTTTTTATATTTGATATTAATTCAAGTTACACATTTAGAGCGTAATTGTACCTACTGTAGTTCGCATACAGTTCCGCTCGGCGGAGAGGTTGTAGGCTTTAATTTCGTTATGGATTTTCTTGATTTGAAGGTTATGCAATAGCTGAAAGAGGAATGAATATACATGTTTACACTATTTCCTTTAGTTTAGTTACCCGGGTTGTATCGTGTCTGTCATCTGAGTGTACTGCAGCTAAAACGTCGTGCGACGCAATAACAATTTCATATCCGGTTCCGGTTTTTGACGGTTAGTTCTGTGTTATAGGAGCCCAGTCGTTGTAAACCGTTTGGGAAAATTATACCGCTTCGTTTGTCGCGCGTAATTTTTATGCATGCCTCGTTTCTAAGCTGGCAATAATCGTTTCGATAGCCTTGGGTGATGTAATACTTCCTTTTGACGTTTGAGTACTATGTATGAAACAAACTCATATTTGATCGAACTTTGGTGTTAAGTCAAGGTATTAATTACTACTACCTCAATTAACCTGAATTTTTCTTAGTATTTCATTTTACGGTATTAAACAAATTATTATTAAGTCAGATAATTAAAAAAGTGCCATTCGTAGTCTGTACCTATGTAAGTAATTTTTCTATTTGTTTTGTGCTCATTGAGTAGGTACTTACCGTAGCAATGTTTGATGTTGCTATTCTGCCGCTATATATATATAACGCACTCGCGGCTATGCAAGGGCTAGCAATGTCCATAGGTGGAGGACCACTCGCCTTAGGTGAGCCTCCTTCTCGTTTTCCATCGTTTATATAATATAAACTAAAAAAAATATTTTTTAGCTAACAAATGATTTTTGAAAGCAAAAAAACTATTTGAAAGCTGATAAAAGTATTTTTGTGACGGAAATTGGTATTTGTACCTTTGTAGTCTGTTTGAAACATTTTTTTATTACATTGCGGGCATTGGAATAGGCAGGTCTCCTTTATGGTAAGAGATCGCCGCCCAATGGCAACCGTGCCGCAATTCGCGCTTAAGTTATGTTGCCGGCTTTTTACAGCACTTGAGCTAAATTTCAAGGGTCTACGATATCTTCATCTCAGCGAAATACAGCACAAGTACTGTCTTTCACTAGTATTCTGTGAGCAAGCAAGATTTGTCTTTGGTAGGTATGTGTTGCATAAATATTTGTATTTTGTATTTGTATGCATTTAGGTTTTCGAGCAGCATTTTTGCATGTCTCTCGGTGTTTTAAGTTTTGTTTTCGTACAAGTAAGAATTATTTACCTATGAATTATTGTAAAACGTTACTCATACTGCTAACAATGAACAGATCTCGCATCGTTACCGAATACAATTTAAAATATTCATAGACAGATGATATCTACTGTTTATTGTCTAAGTAATATTTATACTGCTATGATGTATTGCCTTTGTTTAGTGTTTGTCAAACTAATTGCTTCATTGTCATACCGCTCGTCTGTTAGCAAATACGTCCTTGCTTATTTAAGCACTAGTATTAAACAAACTGTGCGTTTGTTTTTCGTGTAACAATCGTACACATATCGCAATGAGTAGAATCAAAGTAGTGCTATAAGGAAACTTGGCGATCTCGCAATGTATGCAGAGATTTTCAACGCTAAAATCTTAATGCGGGGAACCATATGCTGACTCACTATTTGGGCCGGCTCGTCCTAAATTATACCACGGGCTCACAGAATGCCAGTGTGAAACGAAGGTATTTGTACTGTGTTTCGCTCAGTGATTGAGGATATCGTAGACGCTTAAATTATTAAACCGGTGTAAAAAGCCAGCAACACGACGAGCCCGCTCAAATAGAGCGTCAGCATATGCCTAAGCATGGTTCTCCCACGGGTTAAATATATTATAAAGAACGGTAGATATATTTTACACTCACTACATGTGATATTGTTGTCCAAAAGCAGTCGTTCGTATAATATTTCCTTATATAAATCAGAGGTTAAATGTTTACGACAGACTGTTTTAGCTGTTTATTTGAAGCTTTTTGATGCCTAGCCTTGACCAATTATTCTTGCGTCTGAGTTACGATCGTTATGTGCGTCATTACATCTTCTATATAGCGTTACTTGCGTTTCTGTATTTTTTTACGAAAATGGTGGCACACGAGCAGTTGGGTTAAGCGGTCCTCCGCCCATGAACACCCTCAGCCCATGCAAGGCCGAGGGACGTTGCAAGCCTCTATATGGAAAGGTATGCTCTTTTTTTGAAGGTCTCCAAGTCGTATTGCTTTGGAAATAACTCTACAGGCAGTTAATTTCATACAGTAGTGGTTCGCGGCACAAAATGCTTTAAAAACGCTCAGCTGTGGAACGACAAACATTTCTTCAGTAGGTACAAATTTTTCTATGAAACCATGACAATATAACCATTTCCTATGAAATTTTCCTATGTATGAAGCCGCTTTGTAGATGGCAGAAGATAATATTGTACACGCTACAAAGGCGTATGCGATGCTCAGAATGGTTTATTTAATTACAAGAAAGTCTGTCGAGTTTCTTTCTAGTTTTACCAACTGTCTGTAATTATTACGTTTCACACTGAATTGATGCTCTTTTCGTATTAATTGATCGTCCATATCCTATACGTAATTACGTTTAATGAAGCTTCGTCCAAATCGCACCGCCTCTATTGAAGAATCTAACCGGCCGTTATTCCTTTTAAGACGAATACAATCGTTTAGCTCCGTTTCTCTTCCACTTTCGTTCGAGGCTGTTATGAGGCGCATTCGTGTAAGAATAAGTAAACTTTGTCGTCGAGAAGCAAGTGATAGCACATTATGAATATCACAGCTACTTGAATGAACTTGGTTATGTAATGTTTTGTTTTGGGGGATTTATTACATGTATGTTTGCGAATGTGGGGCGCTGTACATCGACGCGCGTCCTTTTGAGCGCTACCTCTGCCTTTAAAACATACCTTTTGTGTTATTTTATATTATATTTTATTATGTTTTTTTATTAATGATAAAAAATAGAATTCTCGTTTCGCCGGATGTACGTTTTGTTAAATTAAAGGTTGGCAGGATAATATTGAATATCTAGGCTTGTGATGTTTACAAATAAGGCTTGGCAAATGCTTGGAAATGTATGCAAGCTACACACAGGATGATTGCTCACTGAGCTCATGCATACACACTTCACGTAAAAGTGACGGTAGATATAAATTTTTCATCATTTTCGAGGTAATTAAATGTTTGTCATAGCATTCATCATTCGATAGACAACTGAAAGATCATTATGTTTTCGAGATCGGAGATGCTTATTGCGTGCGGTATATAGTATATGGTTAGAGTTGCATGAATAGCCTTTGTCCAGCTGTGTAGATCATATCCTGTCACAGTTCTTTAGTACTTTGATAAGCGAATACTGCTCTATTAACACAACTAGTGGACTCGGCAGACGGGGACCTATCGGATCCGAATTACGTGACACTTAAATTTTGGCCAATTTACACAATATCATTACAAATTATAACCTTTGTACTTCCTCTTTCTACTGCCTCTAATGTATCAACTATATTACTGCAAAGAAACATTGAAATTCCTTTTTTATAGTATAGCGGATAATGGATCAGGTGGGTGTCCTATATGGTAAGACAACACCACCGCCCATCGACAGCCGTGCCGCAGTCCGCGCATTGGTTGTGTTGCTGGCTTTTTACGCTAGTTTAGCGGCATTTTTAAGGGCCTCCGATATCCTCACTCAGCGAAACACATTAGAAGCACCGTTTCAAGTACAACTACCATTTACGCTGAGTATTCTGTGAGCACGTGTATCACTTCTGACGAGCTGACTCAATTAGTGCGTCCGCAAATGCTTCAGCATGGCTCTCTCACTGGTGCGATAGTGTTAAAATACCGGCCCGTCTACTGTCAAGTCCTTCCAGAGACGGAATAAATTATAATAGTCCGTACCGGGATTCGAACCCAACACAACTCGCTTCATGGTAGACTTATTAATCCACTTAGCTAGCCTTTTGTATTTTCTCGTGAAACAAACAAACTTTCGCGTTTGTTGTATTAGTAAGCTAGTACAATCGTTCTGAGCGTTTGTGTGTCGTGTTCATCCTGCTTTGAATTGTGTACTATCTTTTCAGGAGCAGTGGCCAGCTCCGCAACACGCTGAGCCGTGCTCGTGAGCTGTGCGAGCGATGGCGCAGCGGAAGCAGCACGCCCTCACCGCCGGCACCTGCGCCGGACGACGAGGGTGGAGGGAGGCTGGCGCGATGGTTCAGCGTGCGGCGCGGTTCCACCCACCAGTATGACATGCACGCCAACGAGACTGACAAGATGCCCAAGTTGCCCGAGGTAATTAATGACTTAGGTGGAAGAATAAAAAAAATTGCACCATGACAACACATTATTGTTTGTGTGTGGTGTTTTGGCCAGTAATGGTGCTTCAGTCACGGTATAACTCAGACTTGGCTCAATGTGACTGACTGTTTTCTGTTGTCTAGACCAGTGTTCCGCAAAGTGTGTACCGCCGTACACTGGTTTACTTTGGTAGTTAATTGGTGTGGCTCGGAAAAAAAAGATAAGAAAAAGGTAAGAATAAGAGAAATTCTTGAGATTGATTCTTGAAATTCTTGATTACACATATATACACATATCACATCAGCGACAGGTTTTAGTTTCACTGTTTCAGTAGTTATTGTTAATAAATAAATGTTGTTTAATTATTAGACAAGTAGTTTTTTTGTTTATGTTGTACTGTTAAAAGTTAACCTTTGTCTAGATGTACCTTGACGTCAAAAAGTTTGCGGAACACTGATCTAGACGGCCATAAAATATGGTATCGAATTAAAATATATTGAATTTAATTAGTTCTATGAAAAAATAAAAGGCGATGTTTAATAGGATTAACAATTCTTAGTAAGGAGATTAAAACGGCTTTTTAAACACACAAATAAGTTCAGAAATAAATATGTCTGTTTATTCGTGATGAATTAATAGTAATAATGTTTTATGATTCTGCGCTAATTTTAACTGGGTCGGTACAATCCTACATTTTACCTTGCATACCGAAGCTCGCTAGGAGCGCATATTCATCTCGGACGAGTGCGTATTTCATCTATCACTTTCAGTTTGACATACGAAAATAGCACAAATGAAATGGTTCATTCAAAAGTCCTACCAAGAAAGAAATTCTCGATAATTTGTAATAAAAAATTACCCAAGTACCTAAAGCAATTCTAAAAAGATTGTTAATTTACAATTAAATGGGCCGGCTCGTCCGAAGTGATACCACGGGCTAACAGACTACCAGTGTAAAACAGTACTTGTACTGTTTCACTGAATGGAAGAAGATGTCGACGATTGAAATCATACCGCTTAAGCGAAAACCACGGACCAGCGAGCGCAGCGTAGGACTTCCACCCACAAGGAGGACAGACGTATAAAGTTCGCTGGAAGACGCTGGATGCAGGTCGCCTTCGACAGGTATGCATGGAGGTCCGAAGGGTAGACCTATGTTCAGCATTGGACCTCCTACGGTTGTAATCATGATGATGATGGTGAAGCGGAAACCAGCAATACAACCAAAGCGCGTGTTGTGGCGCAGTCTCAGTCAGGCGTTGCCCCATATACCTTTAAACAGCCATTAAATGTGGTTAGAAAAATATTGAAAATGAATTCTAATAAAAACTGGCTTTTATCGAAAATATAATTGTATTTTTGTATTTAATAATAATGTATTAGACAGACATACTGTCTCGTTGATATTCCTATGGAAAAGACTGCGAGGATGATTCATCATACAGAAATTCACAACATTGCATAAAGCATCTCTCAGTAAGCCGGTTCACGTACTGTGGGACTGTTTCGTTTCGCATAACTTTGGATTTGTACAATGAAAATGGAACCTTATCATAACACGAGAGAACTCATTCCCCAATATATTATACACGATCGATCGACATTTAATGAGACCAGTATGAATAGTGCAAATCAGTTATTGGATATTTCTTTACATACTCTCATTTTCTTATTGTTCGTAGCAATATATATAGATACCGATTGCCTAACCTAATAAATCTTACGTGTAAATAAGTTATTTAAGACAGACATTAAAATATACAAATCATATCTTTTATAAGGAAATTTAAGGAAAAAAGGAAGTTATATAGGAATTACGACAAATTATAAGAGAAGTTAATTTTTTGTTGCGGTGGCGGAACTGTTTTATTTTTATCGTATAGCGATCAACGTAGCAGGTGACTCAGGAGACACAACTCCGCCACAGGGTAGATTTTTACGCCTTTTGAGAGGTATAGCTTACCAGACAGTCTGTGTCCTCACTCAGAAGTCGAAACACAGCAAACTGTTTCTTTTTTAAGTGAGTCCATCTTGTCACTCAGTACATGTCGCTCCAGTTAGTGCATATGCTTGATTATCATGGCTCTCTTGACTCACATTATAGAAATATGATCATGTCACATCAACATCCCGTGGCAGAGAACTGGCCAAGCATCGGCTCACAAAATACCAGTGTAAAACAGTACTCATATTGTGTTTCGCTGAGGAAGTGAGGATGCCGGTGACTCTTTGAGATATACCCTTAACCTTACCTTACATTACCCCATGGGCGGCGGTGATTTATTTTTATATAAGAGACCATTCTGCTCCGTTTTCCGGTAAGTCATATAAAATTTTCATAATTTAACGTAGTATTTGTGGGAATGCAAGGAAAAGCAAGGTATCAGGGTCGCGTTAATCGTTGAATTCGAACTCAAGTCGTCGAATAGATTTATACGTCTAGAGATCACAAGTGCCGCTCAAGGTCCCGCCGTTTCTGGGTTACCGATATGTCTTGCATAATTCATTAGGCGTTGCGAAACTTGAAGCGAGTTTACTAAACATTTTGTGTCAAAGCAAAGGATAGTCCCTCGCTAAGCTCATCCCGTATTATCTGAGAGTCTTAATTGTGACTTCACCGCGAGCTGTGATCAGACTAACCTCTCCATTGCGACACCGCGACTCTTCTAGTCGGGCTGGACTGGCCCCAACTCAATCACTGTCCTGTTTTTTATAATATAGCAGACAACGGAGCAGGTGGGTCTCCTATATAGGAGAACACCGCCACCCATGAACAAGCGTCCCACAGTCCGCGAATTGGTTATGTTGCCGGCTTTTTACGCCGCTTACACGGCACTTTTAAGGGCCTCCGATATCCTCACTCACTCTGCGAAACACAGTACAAGTACCGTTTCACGCTTAGTATTCTGTGAGTTCGTGGTATCACTTCGGACGAGCTGGCCCAATTTGTGCGTCAGCATGGCTCTCCTATGGGGGACTCCTCGCCCTGTTTTTACAAGACGTTCTTTCGTTTGTTATGGTCAAACAAGTTTACGGCACGGACCGTCGGAGCCTGTGACCTCTATGAATAAAAGGATATTCAATTAGAACAGCGACGGTACTTCATCTCATCTTCCATAGAGTTATGCCTCGTACAATATCGCTACGAAGGTTAGCTGGTAGTTCTTTTAGTCTTGTTCTTGCTAACTTTGACATAATACTTATATTTTCCGAATTGTAGCTAAGCGTTGTTTAATGAGTTGATTTTTTCGAATGCCAGGCCAGTAAAACTAGTGTTCAAAGGATTATATGATTATTTAATGAAGTCTAGCCCTAAATTGTACCACGTAGTATATACATTCTAATTGACATCTAGGAATGTAAGTAAATATAAAAATTACTCGCATTTATTTGAAAATGAAAGAAAAACGAACAATAGGCTTCTAGGATGAGCGATTCACAACCAATGGATCCCATTAACTAGACTGAGCGGCGGATGCGTTGTAGGTCTTTGTTTGTGTCATAAGTTCGTTTTTAGACTTAAATATCTTAGCTGTAACGCACAAATTACAATGGTTAACATGACTTTGTCTTTGACGTGTCAATAGATTTGACAGGATTTTGGAAGCTAAAAAAGCATTAACCGTCCGTCCCAAAATAAAAACAATATTAAGATTTAATCCACGCATCTGAACGGTAGTTTCGAAATAACTAAGGTCTGCTAACGGTATTTTGAAAGCATACAGCATTAAATATATGATTTTATTATTCCGCAACAATGTAATTTATGTTGAACAAGCATTGAACCATTAAAAATTGTTAATTAAAATAAATATTATCACCAGTGGGAGAGCTATGCTGAAGCATATGCTAACCTACTAATTGGGCCGGCTCGTTCAAATACCACGGGCTCACAAAACACTCAGCGTGAAACGGTACATCTACTGCGTTTCGCTGAGTGAGTATCTCATCCGAGACCCTTTATAAATGTCGCTTAAGGGGCGTAAAAAGTCGGCAACATAACCAATGCGCTGATTGTGGCGCGGTTGCCCATAGGCGGCGGGGTTCTCTTGCCATTACACCTGCTCCGTTGTCCGGCAGACTGTAAATAAAAAATATAATAAAAATAACTATAAACCTTCACCCGGTTACACTAATTAAGTTCAGCCTAGCTATAATGTTTGAGCATTATCAAACGTCTCCATCGACAATTGCTTCTTGGTCGTTGACACGATTCATAGGGTTTCATTCATTCGTACGCCATCTTTAATTCCACTTGTTACTCCTTGAATTAAGAATGTCCTGCCCGCGACGTTGACCGCGAGTCTAAATTTTATAATTTTATAACGGACAACGGAGCAGATGGGTCTTCTCCGTGGTAAGAGATCACAGCCGATGGGCAATCGCGCTACAATTCACGTTTTAGTTGTGTTGTCAGCTTTTTAAGCCGCTTTAACGGTAATTTCAAAGGCCTTCGAACTCAGCGAAACACATTACAAGAACTATTTTAGGTTAATATGTGAGCATATAGTGAATTATGAGCCGACATCTGCATATGCTGTACCATGTCTCTCCCACGGGTGTGACAGTGTTAATTCACTCGCCCACTGTGAAGCCCTTCCAAAGACCTAATAAATAATATTTTTATATTTGAACTGTGTATCGAAATAACAGTGACATCATAAAACCTATACGAGTTTTTTAGCGCAAATATTATTCAAACGCTCGCCTTCCGTATTTTGATATAAACTGGTGTGTTTTTAACTGGTATTTGATTAATGAATGTCATAACGTAAAAATACCGCTTTTTTGAAAGGATGTATTAAATATTCTGTCCCTGTCTAGCTGGTGAGCATATGTTGTTGTTAAAATGAGATAGGTCACTTATATGCTATACTACCTTCAAAGAGTTTAGGTATACCTAAGAGGCCGGCTTTCATCTACGTATCCGCTGGCTCTAGACATTACCACGGGTGAAGGATTTTTTATATTAAAAAACCCAGTGTGATAGTTTCCCTACTTACAGACGCTGGTTGTATGTTCCTTATAATATAGCGATTGACTGATGAATCATGATTCATGCCATTCAATGACGTGACGCGACGAGTCCATGTAGTGTGTGCGGTCCTCGGTGAGCGGAGTTGGAATAAATAGTCTATTTAAACATGTGATGTGCTCGGTCCGGTGCTCGCGTGTCGCCACCATGTTTACGATTGTAATTTTTTTTCAGTTTATTCGCAGTGTGTCGGCATGAGTGGCGTGTTGTTGCATGTGTATGGCGAGAGTGTTATTTGTGAGAGATGTTTTGCGTTCGGATTCTGCGCGAGAAGGCGCAGTACTCCATGCTGTTTGACGTAAGTCATGTGGCTAGGCGACAATAGCGTTAATTAGTGCTAACTATCTCTTACAAGAACCGTGAAACGTTTATGCTTGTATGTTTTAATAGAAGACGCCACTCACCCGTAGGAGAGCCATGCTCAGGTATATGCCGACGCACTAATTGGGCCGGCTCGTCCTAAGTGATGCCACGGGCTCACAGAATACTCAGCGTGAACTGGTTGTTGTACGTGAAATGCTGCTTCTACTGTGTTTCGCTGAATGAGTGAGGATATCAGAGGCCCTTAAAAATGCCGCTTAAGTTGCGTAAAAAGCCGGCAACACAATCCATGCTTTAGTTGTGTTGTAGGCTCCGTTATTCTCACTCACTCAGCGAAACACACTACTTCTTATACTGTTTCGCGCTGGTATTCCGTGAGCACGTCATATCACTTCGGACGAGCCGGCTGAATTTGTGCGTCAGCAGCGCTCTCTCACACGTAAGGCAGTGTTAAGGCACTCGCCCGGTCAATGTTATGGGATTAGAACCCAGTACCTCCGACTTCATGGTAGTTTACAAAACCGCTCAGCCTAGGGGCACTTAACGGAATGAATGAATACATGAATGAATATATTTAGGGAACTCCTAAGTAAAGATTGGTTTAGGTTAACTATTAGAGTTGTTTTAAGCGGAGCAATGTTTGTAGTGGAACCGTGTACCAAAGGAATTCAAATCATGTCTCAAGAGCGTTTTATATAGTAACGAAATACGGGGTGGTTTAGTATCTTTGCACTAGACACAATAGGACCTCTTTAGATACTGTTTGTTCTATCAGTGATTCTAAAGTAGCAGGCACTACTTTTGACTCAATTAAAGACTAACTATTACATCATAGTATTGCAATATTTCAAGCGACTGTTTTTATAAATATCATCTTTCATACGTATCAATTCTATTTTTTTGAGTTCATAACTGACTTTTAAGACATTTCTAAGCTACCTGCCAAGGTATTTCCAAATCTTACAAATGGGTACTTTCAAAAAAGAGCCTACCTAACCCTTCAAGGCCGGCAACGAGCCCTGCTGGGGTTAATGGTGTCCGTGGGCGTTCGGCCAATTATCCTAGGTTAACCTCCTGCTCGTTTATCACATAATGTTTATAAAAAAAAATTGAATGGAGTGGTACAGCGACCGAACATAATAGTTACTCGTTTCCGATTCGATTCATGCTGTGTTTGGCACGATGACGTCACAGGCATTTCAACAACCAGTTTATGAATCCTTAGATGTTAGTAATGATTCAACGTCCGCCATTGCTTGCACAAAGAAAAAATAACCGACAAACATTTTATAGGCACTATAATCTGAATGCGATTGTACACCTAAGCACGCTGCTATGATCTAACCGCTTCTATTATAATAATTATGCATAACATTCTCAAGGCTTTGTCATAAATTCTCTCGTCGATTGTACTTTGAAATGAGGAAAGTGAATATATTCCAAACACGGATGTAACGGTGTGAACGACGTACCTGCGAGCTATTTTTCGATGGGCGTGTAACGGTCTGTTAGGTGCCGGTCATAATAGCGATTTTTAACGTGAGGACATATATTTACGCAGTCCTCTCGTGCGAGAGAATTGTGTGACTCGGCACACCGTGCAATATTTGAATTAAAACCTCACGATACTAGCAGGCAGAATTTCCATTGGCGCCAGTGACTTGAGCCTTTTGGACTAAGGTCCTCGGAGTTTGTACTATTCAACCCTAGGATCCCAGGACACGATGACATTGTCAACCTAACAGAAATGCACAGTCAGCCTAAATCTAGGCTCAAAAACCCCCTCCGGCTTGACGTACAGTGTTAAATGTTGACTTCACACCCAACATATTTTTAAGACACGCCCAGCAAATACGCCCTTCCAGACACCGAATATACATTAAAAATAATTGAAAATTTATTTTTGTATCGGCGATCGAACCCCAAATCTTCGGTTCGTTGTAGTTAAACGACCTCTTAGGCATGAATTAGGCTCTCGCCTATGATTTATTAATAAAAAAATACAAATAATTTATTTATATTTAATTGAAGAACACTGAGATTTCATTTAGACATGATGTCGCGACATTTTTTCTAGATAATTTATCTGCAAAGCCGTTTTATTTTATTTTAATTTATTATTCCTTGGGTTATGGTATTGGCATTTTAGTAAGGATCGTAGCGTATAAAATATTATATAGAGCCTATATTAACTAGGAATAGTTTTTGTTTATTTTTTTATATTATGGACAACGGGGCAACGCAGTACAAGTACCGTTTCACGCTGAATATTCTGTGAGCCCGTGTTATCAAAGAGCCGGCCCAATTACTGCGTCAACATATTTTCCAACGTGGCTCTCACGCGGCTGAAAAATTTAGCTTCGAAATGGTGAAAGAATCTTTCTAATCCGTCATGTGGTTTCTGTTCCTATTTCATTGAACAAACATTACTTTCCTCAAATATTTGGTTTTTATTTTTTTATTTCTAGACGTTCTTACCAAAAAATTTTTGTTTTCTCCCAAATTCCAACTCGGTATACCTTCAGGAAAAGGTTGTGTTTATTATAAGTTATATCAATATGAATGACGACTGTTTATGCGGTTTTAGTAAAAGGAAAATTTCAATCAATTCCAGATCATTATTTGTCATACGTTCGACACGGACAGACTTGTCGTAAATTCATTGAATTAGTTGATTCATTGTATTTTATTATATGAATAAGTGAAAAGTTGCTAATGTATTATAAATATCATATTGTAGTTCAGAATTATGTTGTAAGTACTTCCAAGTTTCCTAATAAAAAACATTCCTAATAAAAATACTATAGAGTTAGGTATCTAAATTTGTCATTGGATAATACGCAATAGAATAGGCGAGTCTTCTCTATGGTAGATGATCACCAACGCCACAACGAGAGCCTCGTAGCTTAATCGTTTTTAAAGTGTACCATGAAGCGATAGGTATCGGGTTCGAAGCCCGGTCCGGACAATTATAATTTCATTTTAAAATGTATTTGGTCCCTAGAAGGACTTGACAGTGGCCTGGCTAATGTCTTAATACTGTCGCACCCGTGGGAGCGACATGCTAAAGCATATGCTGACGCGCTAATTGGGCCGACTTGTTCGAAGTGATACCACGCGCTCACAGAATACTCGCGTGAAACAGTGCTTATACGGTGTTTCGCAGAGTGAGTATATCGCAGGCCCTTAAAAGTGCCGCTTAAGTACTTTACAAGTGATTTGTTTTTAATGGTGTTATGATTTGTGTAGTTGATTTTGAATTTAAATTTATATTAAATATTTGAAAGTGACAGTGACAAGGTGAGTATCTGTGTGAGTGAGGATATTGGTGGCTTTTAAAAATGCCGGCGTAAAAAGCGGGCAACGCAACCAACGCGCGCACTGCAACGCGATTGTTCACGGGCGACGATGTTTTCTTAACATATAGAAGATTTACCTGCTCCGTTGCAATTTATGGTAGCTTACAAGTTCTCTCAAATAGTTTGGTTGGTTTGTGAAGTGTTTCCTAAATGGAAGACCTTTATAGTATAATATACTTAGTAGATTCTAAATATTACTAAAGATATTGTAATTATTGAATTGCTATTTTAAATGTCATAAAAATGTTATTTTGATATCTCATTGCTATTTTGAGATTCTATAAGTTAATCATTGTTCTTTATATATAATAGTTTTATCCGTGGAAAAATGAATTTTAATTATGGTTTAAGATTTGATGGGTTTCTGGTATTCTCGCTCAATCAGCGAAACACTTAATAACTATTTATATCCGTGGTATCTCTACAGACGAGCTGGCTCAATTATTGCGTTACTTTAGTCTGCAGCGTGGCTTTCCCGGGCGTAAATAAATAATGTTTACATAAGAGAGTAATAATTATTTGTAAACCAGCAAGAAAGCTTTGTTAATAACGCTGGTACGAAAACGAATTACATAATTCACTGGGTAGTTAAAAGAAAGTGATTCTAATTATATAAATAAAAAAATCTAGCAAGCGTGGCGTATCTGTAAATGTAGCTAGAGTACGTTGCAAATACTGTGTAAACTCCATGTAACGTCACTCGATTTAACGACAGGCTCCCTAAAGCGTCGAAATCAATTGGCTTTAGTTGGTTTAGCTTGTCTTGCATCCACCTTTTCTTCTCTCCATTTAACGACAACTCTTTATATCGCAATAAAATGCACAGTCCCTTCAGTGTCGTTATATAGAGTTTACACTGTATTATATTTTTGGTGTTATTAACATTTACCTAAGAAATTTGTAATACATGTGTGTAAATTGAATTATACAAATGCCTTAATATAACTTGTAAATAATTATTTATTGACTTGGTGGTAGTTTTTTTTTTATATTCTATAGCGGACAACGGAGCAGATGAGCTTTGTTTATGGTAACAACACCGCTGCCAATGGACAACCGCGCCACATTTCTCGCATTGGTTGTGTTGCCGGCTTTTTACGGCATTTTTAAGTGATTTCGATATCCTCACTCACTCTGCGAAACACAGTACTAGTGCCGTTTCACGTTGAGTGTTCTGAGCCGGTCCAATTTGTGCGTCAACATAAGCGTGGCTCTAATTCAACTAAAGTTGACTAATATAATTAAATACTTAAATTTTATTAGATGGTTTAAAAACTATTGTTTGACATATTTAAAAAAAAAATTGTTTATTCACTCTTACGTCAGTAAATAATGCATTTCATGCTATATTTCTTACTAGCGGTACCGACAGACGTTCTAACCGATACGCCACCTACCGGGTCACTCTTATATGTCATTTATTATAATATTTTTACAATTATACAATTTTTATAATTTTTTTATTTATAAATTGTAGCCTATATATTATCCTGTCGTGTAAGCTATATTTTTCCAGAATTATTCAAAATCCTTTCAGTATTTTTTGCGTGAAAGAGTAGAAAATTTGTATCCAATCGTACTTACGACCGTACGTTAGTAATTTTAGTAGGATAATTTATCTAATGGTGAATAATATTTCTTGTTTATGAAACAATTTTCGTTGCCTCTGTTATATATTGATTTATATGTTCCATTATATATTAATTTCAGCTGGAGGAGGACATGTTCTCCTGTGGGGGTGAGGTGCGTGGTGGTCGGATACCACCACCGTCGCTCGGCCCGCCACCAGATTTCCTGACACCGGTGCAACTTCGACGGCGTCACGTGGTAGCGGCGATCATACACAGCGAGAACTCGTATGTGGCTACTCTACAGAGGCTCATCAATGTGAGTATACCTATACGATTATTAAGCCCCATGGAATACCACGGGCTCACAGAATATTAGTGGAATACAAGTGAAAAGTGTTAACTCAACACGTCGGATTAATAATTGCGTCAGCATCATGGCTGTCCCACGATTAACACTCGCCCAGCCGCTGTCATAAAGACAATAGTTTATATAGTCTGGGTATTGCACTTGGTAGCCCTGGCAAGACAGCTCGGTCGCACACACATTAAAATTCACATATTAAAATAACCAAAGTATTGAGACTTTAATGAGAAGAACCACAGACAATCACGCACTCCCACGACCAAGGCCCACCAATCTTTTTTATTCTGTATGAATATCAGATAGGTTCGATCAGTTGACATCTATTTTTCACACGCTCTAAATGTCAAGGGTGGTACAGCTCAATTTTTATGATTAAGTATAGAAAAATACGCGCACTGCTAAGTTTTCATCGTTCTACAACATTTTCCTTTTTTTATTCTATAGCTGACAATGGTGCAGGTGGATCACCTATATGGTAAGAGAAAACCGCCATCCATGTGCAATCACGCCACTTTTTTAAGGACCTCCGATATTTTCACTCACTCTATGAAACATAGTACAAGTACCGTTTCACGCTAAGTATTCTATGAGGCCGTTCTATCACTTCGGATGAGCCGGCCCAAATAGTGCGTGCAAATGGTACTCCAGCATGGCTCGCCCACGAGAGAATATTGTTTCCTGTTTTTTAATAACGATATTAGTAAATAATTTGTGGTAAAACATCGTGTGTCAGCTATTTATATAATGAATGACTGAACGGGTAAATGATATTGCGTAAAATGTAATCACCAGACACGGTGACAATATGCGCAATTACTCGAGATTATTTCAAGAAACGGCAATGAATGTCTAATGTTACGAAACTGGTTGCCCGCTATCTGTCCACCCATGCTGCTAGTCAACAAGTGATCGAGAATTTTGGTATTTAGTAGAATATGATTTTTATATGGTATATCGGACAATGGAGGAAGTGGATTTTCTGTTTAGCAAGAGATTACCGCCGGTCATGGAAAATCGCGCCACAATCCGCATTTTGGTTCTGTTGTCGGCTAAACTTAACACCAAATATCCTACCACACTCAGCGAATTTCGCGCTGTTCTTCAGTGGACTTGAATA
Organism: Delias oraia; assembly: GCA_018230265.1. Lineage (NCBI taxonomy): Eukaryota > Metazoa > Arthropoda > Insecta > Lepidoptera > Pieridae > Delias > Delias oraia. The sequence continues at coordinate 5,683 of DWCF01000001.1, read as the reverse complement.
GGCTGATGATGATGGTGATTCTAGAAGTCTAGTTAATAGTTAAGGGAGGTTTAAACGTTGAGTATTACGTTATACGTTCCTGTAGGAACTAGAACATTTAAAACGACAATATAATTTTCTAATATAAACTGATGAATTAGGTTTATTCTATATTTTATAGATTTCGATGCTTGGTTTGACAAAATTTTATATAAATATTTTCCATATAGTTTGTAATAATTATAGTGACTGTACCTATTTCAAACTAGGTATGTAAATTAACCTAGTTACTCAACGAGACATTCATTGATAAGTAGTACAGTGTGAAGTACAGTACACAGTTAGTAAGAATATCGAAGACCCTTAAAAATGCCGCTTAAGACGTAAAAAGCCGGCATCACAACCAATGCGCAGGCTGTGGCGTGGTTGTACATGGACGGCGGGATTATCTTACCATATAGGAGAACAACCTGCTTCGTTGTTCACTATATCATAATAAAATAAGGCATTTTATGTTAGGCTTCAGATATAGTTTGTATAAGTCTGTAATGTGTATCTTATTTATGATTCTAAATACACTTAGAAGTTATGAAGGTAATAGTTATGTCCGTCGAATAGCAAGTAATTGCAAGGCCGGCGCAAATATTTGTTTTACGCAATGTCAGCGGAACAACGAACCTGTTCACCAGCTTGGCAAATATGCCGGCTACCGACATTTCAAACTACTTAGAGATTAGTACCGTTGAATGAATTGAAAATATATATTTTGATAAATAGAGTAATTTTATTCATTTAAAAACACGTACACAACACATAGGTCTTCGAATTTTTAAAATATATGTTTATTTAATTATATGTTATTTTTGAGAGCCTCGCCAGAGGTACCGGGGCCGAATCCCGGTCCCGACAATGATAAATTATAATTTATTTTATAATTTACTCGGTCTCTGGAAGGGCTTGACAGTAGCCGGGCGAGTGTCTTAATAATGTCGCATCCGTGGGAGAGCCATGCTGACGCTCAAATTGGGCCGGCTCGTCCGAAGTGATATCACAGAATACTCAGCGTGAAACGATACGTGTACTGTGTTTCGCAGAGTGAGTGAGGATATCGGAGGTCCTTAAAAGTGCCGCTTAATCGGCATAAAAAGCCGGCAACACAACCAATGCGCTAATTGTGGCGCGGATGTTTATGGGCGGCGATGTTCTCTTACCATATTGGAGACCCACCTGCTCCGTTGTCCGCTATATATAATTTTTTTTTAATATAAAAAAGAAAGATTTAAATAGAGAAGAAACTGTCTTTATTTGGTGCCAATATCATAGCCACAATAATTTATTTAATTTCCATATAATTTTGGGCTAGGAAATGTCGTCATTTTAAATCCTCCTACCTAATACAAGAAAGAATATAGGAAAGATCAGAAGCATCCACACCAGTTAAAGATTATAATGAATATAATGAAAGTGGAATTATATAACGATCCTAGTAGGAACCAATTTGAACTAAGATGCGGGGATAGATTATAAAAAATTATAAAATAATGAACTTTCTTCTCAAATTTAATTGAAATCTAACGTTGTCTCGACTAGACGGGCTTCTAGTAATTATCTACAAACAGCTGTTGTGGCAATTATGAACGTAATTTTATCATTCACACATAGGTAGGCGTAATGGTTTGCTAATTAGTATACGTTCACTAAGGCTACGTTCATACTGTCGCCCATATAGCAAGATGTTTTCCGTTCCGCAACTGAGCGTTTTATAATCACTACTCTGTGAAATCAGCTACCTGCAGTAGTATTTCTAAACCAATGCGACGAGAGGGCCTTCAAAAAATGAACGTACTTTTCTCTAAAAGGCCGGCAATGCACCCGCGCCCGGCAGCTTCGAAGGTGTCGATAAGCGGGGCAAAACGATTTGAATATTTGTAATTTGTATTACAAACATTCAAATTCAATATTCAATTGTACCTACTTGAAAATTCAATTGTTTTAAAATCAAACACTAAAATAACTCTATATAACTGACTTAATACAACTTACAGATAAAAATGCCAACATCTGCTTTATATTACCACAAATATGCACAATCCAATTAGTGCTTACTTTGTCAAGTTTAGAATGATAATTTTGACAGATCACGCCCACGGTCCTTCGCGGTTTTTGTGTTGCTTCCTTAAAACTTTTAAGTCGTGCAATTTGTTTTTCAGACGTTCATACATCTGGCTATGTGGTCGCACGTGAGGTAAATCTTTGACTGCGTACAGCGAATCTGTCATAGTAATCAATTTAAATTAGACAATTTCGAAATCTTCACGGTCTCTCGAACGTGGCCTTAGCGAATTATAAATTCTCACTGTCAGAACGAATTTGCAAAGGAAGCTTCGAACATGCTTTTTAAATTGCCATTACGTAATTAAGCGGTAATTAATATGGATTGTTCTCGCTGCCTGTGACATGACGTCTCTATTTGTTGTCCGGCTGGTTCACGTCACATCCTCTATGCAAATTAGCGCTGAAGCGATCTCGATGAATGTTAACAGATATAGGTCTTTTATTTGTTTATAACAGCCATAAATGGAAAATTATTACAAAATAAAATTGTATAGTAAAGTAACTAACAGTTAAAGCTCACCGTCGCCCATAGATAACCGTCCTGCAAACCGTGCTATAGTTGTGTTGCCGCCTTTTTACGCCGCTTGACCAGTATAATTTCAAGGACCTCCTACATCCTTACTCAGTACAAAATAGTACTGTTTCACGCCGGCGTTCTATGTGTCTGTGGTTTCATTTCGAAGGAACCGGCCCAATATTATATAAAATACAGGTAAAATTACATTTAATGTAGCGTTCGCATCGCTTATGCACATAAAAATCGCTGACGCTAATTGGTTTCGCTCGAGCGAATAAATCGCCCTAAGTCTGTCTAAAAATTTAATGTAAATTTATATAATTAAAAAGATCGCCTCGACACTTTCATATTTTCTAAAAGCCTTTGTTTCGCTGGAAAGCTGAATAATAAGCCGAAAAACAAACAGACATGAGACAGTCGCGCGACATACTTTTATTGTTATTATGGATTTGCATATTAGGAAGTGGGGCAGCTAGAAGCGACTCGGCATCTGTAATGGCCGCGTCACGCGTTATAATTACTGCCGATTCGTTTAGGGGTTTTTTGCATGGCGTAGCGGGCAACAGAGAAGGCGGGTGTCCTACGATAAGAGACCGCCGGTCTTGGACAACCGCGCCACAACTCGCGCTTTCTGCGTCTTTGTAAGGCACTTAAACGGTATCATTTAATGGTTCTCCGGTATTCTTACTCTATCAACAAAAAAAAATTGTATGTATTATTTCACTGACCCCGTGGTAATTTTTTCAGACAAGGCAACTCAATTGGTGCGTCAACATATAGCTCTCCCGTGGAAATCTTTGATTTTATATCAATTGCAGTAATTAAAAACTTATAAAAGATAACTGTTTATCCCAAGATCATATAACAACGATTCCAATAATAATTACACACATTCAACACGTGTTAAATGTCAAAGATTAAGTCTTGGTCATGTTAACACTGATTCGTGTATATAAAGAGATGACGTAAACAACTTTTTGCGACAAAATCCGATTCACGGTCATGTTAACCGATTTATTTAAGAATAATTTTATTAACATTTGCGTGTTAAAACCTCTATTAAATATGAATTTTCATATAAAATTTGAACTGTTTGTCTATTAAAGACTAATTCGTTTTTAACGCTCAATGGAAGTGAATTAAAACTAAAAAAAGGTCATCCAAAGAGGTGATTTAATTCGTTTTTCTCTTTTTTTATTCTATAGCGTACAACGAAGCAGGTGTGTCTCCTATTATATGGAAAGAGAACACCGCCGCCAATAAACAACCGCGCCATAGTCCGCGCATTGGTTGTGTTACCGGCTTTTTACACGGCTTAAGCGGCACTTTTAAGGGCCTCCGATATCCTTACTCACTCTGCCAAACACAGTACAAGTACCGTTTCACGCTGTATTCTGCGACTTCGTGGTATCTCTTTGTATATAATAAAAAATATCGTATATTTCTAGTCGTGGGTGTTATTAAACGTTAGTTTTACTATAAATTTTATCTAAATTTCCAGGACTACAAGAAACCGCTGGAAGAGAGCAGTCCAGCTATTCTCAATGCTGGGAAAATTCAAACCCTGTTCCATCGGCTACCGGATATCCTGCAATGCCATTTACACTTTCGTACCGCACTTGCTGACTGCGCGCGGACATGGGACCGCGATGAAAAGATTGGTGAGCATCCATTCTCATCAATACAATTGAATGCTCAGCGTGAAATGGTAGTTGTACTTGCAACGGTGCTTCTACAGTGTTTTGCTGAGTGAGTGAGGACATCGGAGGCCCTTAAAATCCGGTATCACAACCAATGTACAGACTGTGTCGCGGTTCTCCATGGGCGGCGGTGTTCTCTTTCCATATAAGAGGCCCACCTGCTACGTTATCCGCTGTCCGATTAAAAATAGTATGACTGCCACTTAAAATTGAACTTCTTTAAGGATTTGTTATGTCATCTCCAGGCGAGGTCTTTCTGAACGCGTTCTCCAAAGCGGTGGTGCTCGATGTGTACTCGGACTTCATAAATAACTTCTCTGTTGCGATGGAGTTGGCAAAGATGGAGTCGAAGCGAAAGTCGGCTCTAGCGGACTTCTTCAAGGTTAAGCAGATCAGCGCCCACGACCGACTGTCGTTCTTCGGCCTGATGGTGAAACCGGTGCAGCGGTTTCCGCAGTTCATCATGTTCTTGCAGGTGAGCCACTATACCAGTCTCGAGTAGGATAGGGCTTCTCTAAGTTGACAAATAAAAAATGGTCTTTTGGGAGCTCGCAGTTCGCTAATTCTGTTTTTTATGAAAATGGGGGGGTTTTGACACCATTTCCAAGTCGTATTGGGTCGGAAATATCTGTTCAGACAGCTGATTCCATAGAGTGGTGATGCACAGCACATAACTAAAAACACTCAGTTTGAAACGAACATGGAGGTTATTCGAATGAAACTATGTATTCTGCCTCGATACTGGACTATTAAATTTAGCTCTAGCTAATAATTCAAACAGCTGCTCAGAACATTCCCCATGATTTCATAAAACAACTGTGTTTTCAGAGTTCATGTGTAGGTGGGTGGAGTTGTAAGTATAAACAAAATTCAGTGAAATCTGATTATTTGTTGATATGAATAAAGTGCTCAGTAAAATTTAAGTATTCTTTTTCTACTGTTTCTTTTTAAGATTTTACGATAGAAATTAAAGGTTCCCTAAAGCCCTTCCAAATGAAAATAGGAAATAAATGAACGTAGCTTTGCTCAGGATTTGTTAAAGTATTAATTTATTCCAAACCAAAGTTTAAATATGTCTAAAAAAAGATAGAAAATTCGTATAGACAAAGCTTCTGTCTTTTAAAGTAATAAAATTTAAAAAAAACCGTGAAACTCAATAGATTCAAACATATCATATATTTGTTATTCCGTTAAAAACCTATTACGTTTCGGTATGTTTTGTTTAGGATTTTACTAAAACTCTTTTTACTAAAAATATTTAAGCTAAGTACACGAACTTTATTGCGCAATGTAAATACATTAATAATAAATTACAATTTTCAATTTTACAACTATAAAACTCACAAAACTTAAAAGTATTCAAGTCATAATA